>PVJL010005608.1:0-105089 GCA_004026885.1 Lyroderma lyra
ATTTTTGAAATGACAAATGCATGACAGTAAAAAATCATTCACAGGTAAAAGATCCAGTCAAAGTACAAGACAAACCAGTGGATTTTAATGTAACAGTACAAAATGATCATTGATACAGTTTCAGAGTCTACATTGCAACTGACCTTTATGAAACCACCACTTGTCAAGCTGTATGTAGTATCAAAGAATATCCACAACTATTTGAAAGTTCATTAAAATACTTTCCTCTTTTCCAACTACGTATCTGTACGAAACTTCATTTTCTTCATATACTCCAATCAAAGCAATGTATTACAACAGATGATTACAGGTGTTTTCTTGTTTTAAGCTAGACATTAAGATGTTTGTAAAAATGTAAAAGAATACCACTTTAAAAACATAGTTATATTTCATAAAATGTTATTGATGCCAACATGTAATGGGTTTATTTTTTTTAAACCAATTGATAATTATTTTAATTTCTCAATTTTATTTTTAAATAGAGTAAATAGCAATAAATACATATAACCCACATAAACAATGCTCTTTACGTTCCTCAATGTTGAAGAGTATAAATAGGTTCTGAGATTTAAGTTTGAGAACCACCACCCTTTTGTCGCACTGAACACTTACAATGTGCTGAGCTCTTGGTAAATACCTTTATACTATTTCATTTATGCTTCACAACAACCTTCTTTTTTTTTCTTTTTGGTATGTGGGTAGCTCCCTGGCTGGGAATCGAACCCAGGCCGCAGCGCTGACAGCACCAGTGCCGAAGCCTTAAGCCACTACACCACCAGGGAACTCCCAACAACCTTCTAAAGTAGATATTATTACTATCACCATTTTACAGATGAGAAAACCAGTATTTGAGAGATCAAGGTATCTGTTAAGTCACAGCAGCAGAGCAAAGTCCTTGAGCTGAACTCATGTGACTCAGACCTATGCTCCTAACCACTACTGATATATAATTAAGGCATGTAGTTTAGAAACAAAACAAACAGTGCAAAGTCAGGTAATTACATTTAAAAATACCAAAACCATAAGAAGGAGCCCAAATGCAATCCCCAGTGACGTGGGGATTGAGGAGAAACAATCTAAGGAGGTTCATGTGAGCAGAAGAAATGCTGGGACAACTCAGAGGCAGAATAAAGAAGTTTGCGGGAACAATTTAAGTGTAGCCCACAAGAATACAACAACTATCACTAGCCTGGAGAACGGACAATAAAACCCAGAGATGTGTACTTAGCGTCAAGATCAAAGGATAGTAGAGATAAGCTGGTATCCTCATGGTTAAGTCCATTCATGATGCTATTGAAGTCTTCTTGCTACTGTTGGTTTCCCTACAGCTCAAGCTTGAGTATAAGCTTCAATGAAATGTTAAGGATAATCTCTACTTCCCACGTCCAATGAGAGTTTCCACCTCATTAAATCTACCAAATCCAAGAAATGCCCCCTTGTACGCCCTAAGTAGGCTGATATCCTGAAGCATCACCTTGATGGAATTAGTGACATGAAGGATGCTTATTGTATACATTTTATGGAGTCCTATAAAGTCAAGAATAGTAACAACCTTCCCAACTTCAAATTTTCTGATCTAAAAATTCCTGTTTGAATATGTAGATATACCTCCTACAACAAAATTTCCACTTCCTATAATATTTAAACCATGTGTCACTTTTTTTAGGGATGATTACAAAATGAATAATCTAGGATTGGGAAGACAAAAAGCAGGCGAAGTGGTGGCAAAGCAGTGGTCATAGTTCTAGCAATGCGGCCAAAACATGGAAGTTAGGGCAAAAAAAGTAAAGCAAAATCTTGGAACTGTTCTCGCTCTATTAGGAGGAAGGCCAAAAAGCAGGTTAGTGTTCACCTATGTGCAATGTGTTCTGTGTCAAGACTTCAAAGGAAATGAGCTAACATAACCCTATTAGATAAAAGCTTTGAAAAATTCTGACTCGAGTACATGTATGAAAATAGATAAATAGAACCTGTTAGCATTCATAATATCCACAGTAATCGAAAAGCAATGAATTTATAAGCACGTTCTTGAAATTTTGGATGAGGGAGATCCTAAAAAGTTCCTGGCACACAAGGGATGATAATAATAACTGATATTTTCTTTTTCTAGACTTCTATCTTCATTTAAGATCAGTGAATATAAAAAGAGAATTATGAGGGCTTTCATAGCTTCCTAATAATATTTTGGCCTTGAACTCTTCTGTTCCTCAAGCACAAATACGTCTACAGGGGGTTATCAAAGTAAGCGTCTAAGGTTAGAAACAGAATGCTCACCAGCATTTTCCTGAGCCAAGTGGGCTGCTGTCCAATCATCATGCCTCCTTCCTGCACAGCCCATGCTTCAACATATGGTATAAAAAACTGAAGTGACTCAACATTTTTCTAAATCATACAACAGAAAACATGCATATGAAACACAGTTATTAGTGTTTTAGATTCCACCGAGCACTGTGGTCTTCTTGCATGACATCAATGGACCAATGCAGGCTTTCAAAGCCCAGTAATAAAACACAATTTAGGAATAACAGACACCTGGAGCAGAAGCTGACACTACATCCATCAGGGTGAGGAAAATTAACCCTCCCAGCCCGCTGTACCGCTTTGTGGGTCATTTCCGAACCTGCCGCTGTGTCGCTGGACCTGATTTTCGGTACTTTGCCTCGTACGTGAAAGTTCCATCTTATTCTAACCACCTGTTTGCATGTAACTAACATTTTTCTATATCATGTTGTTTTTTTCTCTTTAATGCTCAGGAGCCCAGGTATAGGGGACAGTTAGGTGCAGGGCCTCAGGTCTGGTAGGGTTAAGGACTGAAAGATTGTGATACTCAGCAGTGAGGTATACAGCTCTTTTTCTAGGATGAGTTCACAAAATTAATTGTCTAACCTCATACACAGCTATGATAAAGGTTAATTTATAAATTAGGCACAGTAAGAGATTAACAACTAACTAATAATAAAATAAGAACAATCATAACAAAATACTGTAATAAAAGTTGCATGAATGTGGCATTATAAAGTAAAATAAGGGTTATTTGAACACCATTATGGCAACATGGCGACAGCTGATCTGATAAATTAGACAGTTACGAAGTGACTATTGAGTGGGCAGCGTAAACAATGTGGAGACACTGAACAAAAGGGATGATTCAGGTCCTGGCCAGAGGGAGAAGGACAACTTAAGGTTTCATCATGGCACTCACATCAACGCATAATTTAAAACTCAGGAATTGCTTATATCTGAAAATTTGCAATTAATATTTTTGGACCACAGTTGACCACAGGTAACAAACTGTTCATATAAAGAGGGACCACTGGACCACAATTTAAAGAATTTTCCAAAATGTCCTTATTTAATAAATATCACTTTTTCCTCCCCAATTCCACTTCAGGACTCAGAAGGAATACAGTGCCAATATTCAACATATCTCATATATGAAACGGTATCGTCCAATAGGTTTACCAAAATGAAAAGTTAGTCAGTTTGTTTTTAAATTCTAAAGCGTCTTTTTTGTTTAACTCCAGCCTTGATACAGCTTTCTAATAAGCAATACTTTTTGTTATTCAAAAAAGCAGATTGAGTGATTTATGTTACGCAACAAAATGAACAAGCATTTTGTTTAAAGTAAGGTCGGTATGCTTGACGGTACTAACATTGTTAGAATGCCCTCAAGGATGCTGAATACTGCGGGTTGGAAATCAAAAGGTCATTGTCACTGGAAAATGAGAAAAGACAATCTGATTCAAATCAACATCAAGCACAAAGAAATGACAGCAATGGAAAAACATTTCCATGTGCCTTTATCAGTCTATAAGAGAGAATTATTTATTTGTAGTAAGGCATTTAAAATTCTTGTAATATATAACAAAAATGAATGAATTTTTACAGTTCACAAGTGACAAGATTAAATTGTTTTCTGATGAACTTTTAAACATCTGGTATACTCTTGCAGGTCAAAGCAAATATGCTAATAGTAAATGTTTACCCAGCAACAATAAAATGCTCAAAAATAAAGGTGAAGTAATATAATTTCATTCATATCATTAATACATATTGCATACATGATATGTATATATCATGCATATAACATATCTATGAAATAATTCCAGAAAACTTGAATTCTCAGTATAAAACTAGAAAAACTTCTATTGATTTTTTTCAGATTTTTTTTTTTTTTTAGGCCATAAGAAATGATAAAAATGATAAGGAACACACTGACACACGCTAGATCACCCACTTATTCTGACAAACGTGTACAGTAAGACCAGGAATATAACTTCTGCATTTTATTGGTAAATGTAACACTTTCTGAAAGCACAAGCAGTTCTAAGAAAACCACTGATTGGCAAACAAATACATAACATTAGCTTCACTATTTTATTCCTAGATTGCTCAGCAGTAAAATGCTGATAAAATCAGAAGCAAGCCAAACTAATAATTAAAAAAACATATTGAAAGCATAAGTGCCAGTGTTCCCTCTAAAAAGAAACTATATGGGAGAGAGAGTTCTTTTCTTTTTCATCTTTTTCATCTATTTGAGAGTCAAATTTTCATTTCTGTAATTTTTTTAAAAAAATCTTTTATTTTGAAAATATCCACATCTACAAAAAATTTTAAGAATTTAGGAATATCAGCGAATCTTTCATCTAAATTCACTCCCCAAAACAATTTCCAAGTAAGTTGCCAAAAAACTTCACTCAAATAGGTCAGCATGTATTGCTAAAAATAAAAACATTCCCCTACCCAACCACAACACCATTCTCACACTCAAGATTAATCCTCTGTGAGGATTTACTATCCAGGTCTGTGAAACTTTATTATTCTTGTGGTCAAGTTTAAGTAAACAATAAAAGCTAATGCTCTGAGAAAAAGACAGGCTCTAACACTGATCGACACTACCTCTGCTATCTTCAGGTTCACCGAGAATCCCAAGCCACATGAAGAGCCCATGTATACATGAACCAGGTAACAGCCAGCATCAACTACCAGCCATGTGAGTGAGCCAACTTGTATGTTGAACTCATTCACTACTGCAGATGATGGTAGCCCTAGCTGACATCTGACTTCAACTGCATGAGAAACTCTAACCAAGCACCACTCATATCAGCCCTGTCAACCCACACAATCATAGCAAGAAAATAAGTTGTTGATATTTTAAGCTAGTAAATTTTGTGGTGGTTATTATGTAACAATAGATAACTGAAAATCTATTTCATATTTAATTTCTCTTTCTGAATAAAATTTAGGTAATTACTTAAAAATAATAAAAGAACCAATGTTTGCTTTGTTTGCTCATTTACTTAAAACTCAAAAAAACAAACAAAAAAAACTGAGACCCACAAACTCCCACATATCAGTCGTTTCCTGCTGCAACTGCATTTGATCAGGCTTATCAACACTACATTGAGTTCCACTACTCTAACATTATGAATTCCCATAATATAAAAATATCTGAAGTCCTGTTTTTGCATGTGAACTATCACAGCCTTTGTTTATTGTGATTTTAAAACAGTTTTCAAATGGGAGCATGTATCATTGGTTAAAAAGAAAAAGGTGGAATAAATAAGCTTGAAGTACATTTGGAAATACAAATGTTTTTTATATAGAAAACCCGAAAGTCTCCACCAAAAAACTATTAGAAATAATAAACTAATACAGTAAAACTACAGGATACAAAATCAATGTACAAAAATCCGTTGCATTCCTACATACTAACAATGATATTTCAGAAAAAAATGAAAAATACTCCTCCTGCAACTGCAACGAAAAGAATAAAATACCTAAGGAATAAACTTAACAAAGGCTATGAAGGACCTATACACTGAAAACTACAAGACATTATTAAAAGAAAGACAAGAAACGAAAAGATATTCTGTGTCCATAGATCAGAAGAATCGACATAGTTAAAATGGCCATATTACCCAAAGCAAAATACAGATTTAATGCAATCCCCATCAAAATCCCAGTGGCATTTTTTAAAGAAATAGATCCAAAAATCATCAGATTTGTAAGGAAACACAAAAAAAACCGAAAAACCAAAATAATCCTGAGAAAAAAAGCACAGAAGTATCATAATCCCTGATTTTAAATTGCACTACAAAGTGACAATAATCAAAACAGCATGCATGGATGGCACTACCAGAAAAACAAGACATAGAAACCAATGGAACGAAAGTGAGAGCCCAGAAATAAATCCACATATATGGGCAAATAATTTTCAACAAAAGGAGCCAAAAACAAACAACAGAGAAAAGAAAGCCTCTGCAATAAATGGTGCTGGGAAAACTGGAAAGCCATATGCAAAAAAAAAAAAAAAAAAAAAAAAAAAAAAAAAAAAAAAAAAAAAAAAAAATTTAAAAAAAAAAAAAAAAAAAAAAAAAGAAAGAAAGAAAAGAAAAGAAACTACTATACTATTTGTCACAATACAAAAAAATTAACTCAAAATGGATCAAAGACCTAAATACAAGACCTAAAACAATAAAATGCATAGAAGAAAACATAGGTACTAAACTTATGGACTTGGTCTTAGAGAATGTTTTATAAATTTGACCTCAAAGGCAAGGGAAGTAAAAGCAAAAATAAATGAATGGGACTATGTCAAACTAAAAAAGCTTCTGCACTGCAAAATAAACCATCAACAAAATAAAGAGGCAACCCGCCAAATTAGAGAAGATAACTGCAAACAATACCTCCAATAAGGGGCTAATATCCAAAGAATATAAAGAACTCACACAACTTAACAACAAAAAAACCAAACAATCCAATTAAAAAATGGGCAGTGGACCTGAACAGACTTCTCTCAAGAAGACATATAAACAGCCAAGAGATACATGAAAAGATGCTCAGCTTCACTAGTTATTAGGGAAATAAATATAAATCAAAACCACAATGAGATATCACCTCACACCTCTTAGACTGGCTATTATCAGTAAGACAAGTAATAACAAGTGTTAGAGAGGTTGTGGGGGAAAAGGAACCCTCATATACTGCGGGTGGGAATGTATATTGGCACAGCCACTACAGAAAAAAGTATAGAGGTTCCTCAAAATATTAAGAATAGAATGACCATATGACCCAGCAATCCCTATTCTGGGTACCTACCCAAAAAATTTGAAAACATTTATCTGTAAAGATATATGTATTCCTGTGTTAATTGCAGCATTATTCATGGTAGCCATAGAAACAACTGAAGTGTCCTTTGATAGATGATTGGATAAAAAGGGTGTGGTACATATATACAATGGAATATTACTCAGTCATAAGATGAAATATTGCCATTTGCAATGACATGGATAGATCTTGAGAATATCATGCTAAGCAAAACAAGTCATATGGGAAAAGTTGAAAAAGTTGAGAAATATGATTTCACTGATATGTGGGATACAAAACTGAAAGCAACAGAAAACTGGTCCAAGATGGCAGATTAAATAAACACTATGCCTATGGGATCCCAGGATCATACCAAAATTACAAATAAATTATATAATAATCAACCTCAAGAATCATCTGAAGAGTAGCTGAACAGAACCCCTGTAACTAAGGATATAAAAAAGAGGACAGGTCGAGACTGGCAAGAGGGGCGGAGATGCAAAATAGGCTGACCCTAAACCCAGAGGTAGTGGTTGAATACAGGAAGGGATATTTCAGTGATGGAGGTCCTTCAGAGCCCCACACTGGGCTCCCAGCCCAGGAGTCCTGTGCCAGGAAGAGGAGTTCCCATATCTGGCAGTGAAAATCAACTAGGGCTCTGCCTGTTTGTCCTGGTGAGATAGAAGGCTGCTGGAAACCCAGACACCCTCTTAAAGGATCTACACACAGACTCATTTGCTTGCAAACACTCACCTGGTCTCCGGTAGAGGGGCAGCAACTTGAGAGGAGTCAGAGACACACGGGGAAAGAGTGAGTTGTGTGGCTTGGTAGCAAAGGCTGGAGGGATACGAGCCATAATCCCCGTGGAGTCTGACTCACATGTAGCCTACAGGAGGGCACCATCTTTTCTACATTGAACCCTCCTCCAAAGGGCCAAATCTGAGACTGCATTGGTCTGGTAAAATCCACGTGAATGCATTACCTTGGTGACGCTTTGGGTCCCAGTCCCACAAAGCTAGCACTGCATTGCCTGGGGCACTCTCAGTTACTGAGCAACAGCCCTGCCCTACAAGTTGCAGAAGACTTTCTATAGCAACATATTATAGCAACATATGGCCTGAGGCGGCCTGGGGATCTTCTGGTATTGAGCAGTAACCAAAAACCTGCACAGCAGCCTCTCCTGGGCAGCTCTTAGGGATTTGCAAGCCTGAGGCAAGTAATGGCTGGCTGTGGTGTTTTAAGAGCATTTTGCAAAGTGGTCACAGGCTGGGCACTGGAACAAGAACTGAATATGCATTAACTTCATGAAAAACCACTGGCCATGTCTCATGACTCCCTGGATACTGCCCTGCCAAGCTAGTGCTGCATTGCTGAGGGGAATATCAACACCAGATCAACCAGCCCAGCCTACTGGCAGGCAGCAGTAGTCCTGGGGGGCCCAGGCCTTATCTTAAGCTGCCCCAGGCCCAATACGGGTGGCAGCTGGCCTCAGTTCACAGCAAGGCTATCCCCACGTCTCCAGGTCCAGCACAGGCAGCAGCCAACCACATAGCTGCAGGTGGTCATAGGCAAGGCTGAAATTGGCCTGCATAGGCGGCCTTCCCAAGGGACACCTAAAACAACACATCCAGAGTCCAGCTTCAGACCATACCAGACCAGTACCTGGTTAGCCCCACAAGAGGCATACCCAAAGGTTGGTCTCCACAGGTACAAGGGCCAACAGAGGCAAATCTTACTCTGAGGGGTCAGCCCACACACAGCAGCTCATACATTGTGGGTATAACCAATCCTCACATTCAGTCAGCCTGGGAATCAACCCACTCACTGATGCACCAAAAGTAATCAAGGCTCAACTATAACAGAAGAACACATACAACACACTCAAGTGACACTCCTAGAACACATGAACAGGAGATCAGGGAGACTATACCACTGGACCACACAGGACACATACTACATAAAGCCACCCAGCAAAGACTGTGAGATATAGGAGATCTGCCTAATAAAGAAAACCAAACACAGAGAAGCAGTCAGAATGAGAAAACAAAAATATGTCCCAAATAAATGAACAGAAGGAACCTCCAGAAACAAAACTAAATAAAATAGAGGAAACAATCCTACCAGAGACAGAGTTTAAAACACTGGTTATACGAATGTTACAGGAACTTAGTGAGAATTTCAACAGAGATAATAAGCATAAAGAAGGACACAGAAACCATAAAAAAGAACCAGTCAGAAATAAAGAATAACTAAAGTGAAAAATACACTACAAGGAATCAACAGCAGATGAGTGAAGCAGAGGACAGTATCAACAATTTACAAGACAAGGCAGGAGAAAACATCTAATTGAAACAACAAAAAGAAAAAGAATTTAAAAAAACAAAACAAAGATACTTCAAGGGGACCCATGGGACAACATCAAGCATAACAACATTCACATCATATGAATACCTGAAGGAGAAGAGAGGGAGCAAGGGATTGAGAATCTACCTAAAGAAATAATGACTAAAAACTTCCCTTACCTGGAGAAGGAAATAAACATACAAGCTCAGAGTCTCAAACAAAATGAACCCAAACAGGCCAACACCAATACACATTATAATTAAAATGCCAAAGGTTACAGACAAAGAGAAAATCCTAAAAGCAGCAAGGGAAAGACAACTAGTTACTTACAAAGGAACTCCTATAAGACTATTAGCTGATTTCTCAACAGAAACTTCGCAGGCCAGAAGGGAGTGGCAGGGAATATTCAAAGTAATGAAAAACAAAAGCCTACAACCAAGACTACTCTACCCAGCAAAGGCAGTCATTTAAAATTGTAGGAGAGATAAAGAGCTTCCCAGAGAAGAAAAAGCAAAAGGAATTCATTACCACCAAGCCATTATTACAAGAAATAATAAAGAAAGATAAAAAATACGAATACTAAAATGGCAGTAACTATGCACCTATCAATAATCACTTTAAATGTAAATGGTTAATGCTTCAATCAAAGGACAGAGGGTATAAGAAAACAAGACCGATGCATATGCTGTCTACAAAGAGACGCACCTCGTATCAAAAGACTGACAAAGACTAAAAGTAAAGTGATGAAAAAAGATGTTTTGTACAAAGACACTACAAAAAAAAACCTATGGGCTGCTATCCCTAATAAACATAGATGCAAAAATCCTCAACAACATATTAGCAAAACAAATTCAGAAATACTTCAAAAAGATCATATATCACAATCAAGTGGAATTCATTTCTGGTATGCAAGTCTGATTCAATACCCACAAATCAATTAATGTGATACACCACATAATCGAAATAGAATATAAAAATCATATGATCATATCAATAAAGGCAGAAAAAACATACGACAAAATCCAGCATTCATTTATGATAAAATCTCTTAGCAAAGTGAGAATAGAGAAAACACATCTAGACATAACCCACAGCTAACATTGTACTCAATAGGGAAAAGTTAAAAGCATTCTTCTTAAGATCAGGAACAAGAGAAGGATGTCTACTTTCACCACTTTTATTCAACACAGTATTGGAAGTCTTAAACACAGCCATCAGACTAGAAAGAGAAATAAAAGGCATTCAAATTGGGAAGAAAAAAATAAAACTATTATTATCCAAAATTTAGAAAGACTCATGCAACTTAACACAGAAAAACTAACAATCCAATTAAAAAGTGGGCAGAGGACCTGAATAGACATGTCTCCAAAGAGGACATATAGATGGACAACAGACATACAAAAAGATGCTCAATATTACCAAACATCAGGGAAATGCAAATTAAAACTACAATGAGCTATTACTTCACATCTGTCAAAATAGCTGTCTTCGATAAATCAACAAGTATCAAGTATCGGCAAGAATGTGGAAAAAAGGAAACCCTCATGCACTGTTGGTAGGATTGCAACTTGGTGTAGCCACAGTGGAAAACAGTATGGAGGCACTTCAAAAAATTTAAAATAGAACTACTTTATGACCCCACAATTCCACTTCTGGGTATTTATCCAAAGAAATCCAAAACACTACTTTGAAAAACTATATGCACCTATATGTTTACTGCAGCATTATTCACAATAGCCAAGATATTAAAACAACCAAAATGTTCACAAATAGACAATTAGATAAATTGTGGCACATTTATACAATGGAGTATTACTCTGCCATAAAAAAAAGAATGAAATCTTACCATTTCCAACAACATGCATGATCCTAAAGGATATTATGCTAAGTGAAGTAAGTCAGACTGAGAAAGACAAATACCACATGGTCTCATTTATATGTGGAATCTAAAGAACAGAATAAATGAACAAACAAAACAGAAACAGACTCATATATACAGATGAACAAACTGATGGTTGCTAAATGAGGGAGGGATGAGTAACAAAAATGAAGGGATTAGGAAGCACAAATTGATAGTCACAAAATAGTCATGGGGATGTGAAATACAGTATAGGGAATATAGTCAATAATGCTGTAAAAACTACGCATGGGGTAACATGGGCTAGAATTATTGGCAGGAGCACTTCATAAATTATATATATGACTACTCAATTGTGCTGTACACCTGAAACTATATAAAATAATATTGAATGTCAACTATAATTAAAAAATATACTCATATACAGTCATGGCATGTAGAGTACAGTGTAGGGATGACAGTCGGTGGCACTGTTAACAGCTATGTACAAGGTCAGATGGGTGGAAGACTTGTTGGGGTTATCACTTTGTGAAGGGTGCAGATGCCTGATCATTATGTTGTTCTGTACACCTAAGCTAATAATAATTTTAAAAACTGAAAGCAACAAATGAACAAGACAAAAACTCACAGACACAGACAACAGTTTATTGGTTACCAGAGGGAAAAGGTGGAGGGGGAGGTAGAAAAGGGTAAAAGGGGTCAAATATATGATGACAGAAGGAGTTTTGACTTTGGGTAGTGAATACACAATGCAGTACACAGATGATGTGTTATAGAATTGTACACTCAAAACCTATATAATTGTATTAACCAATGTCATCCCAATAAATTTAATTAAAAATAAAAATGATTAAAAGCAAGAAATTCAGATGAGGTATACCTGGTTTCTTTTCCTTTTTTTTTTTTTTTAATTCATTTTTATTGTTAGACTTATTGGGTGACATCTGTTAGCAAGGATTACATAGGTTTCAGGCATACAATTCTACAGTGCATTGTCAGCTTGTTGTATAATAAGTTCACCACCTAGTGTGACTTCTCTTAATGGTGATTAGGATGCTATGTTTTTCCTCAACCATAACTAAAAAATTAGTAATAATTAGCAGTTGTCATCTAAAAAGTATAAGTGTACTAAAATAATGGTTTTTGAAATGGGTAAACTTTTGTGAACTCACAAATAAAGTTAAACCTTTATATTTCTTAAATAATACCTGAAATAAAAATATTACTCTTCTAATACTTTCACATAAATTTTGAAAGAATATCCCAAAGACATTTTACAACTAAACAGAAAATATGTCCCAGCTAAAAACAATAAAGAAGCTCAAACTCAAGCTAAATTGCAAATTTAAAAACTGTTTAAGCTTCTATAAAGGTCAGTTGGAGAATCACCTTGGAATGTAAAATTTGGTCAAATTTTGTGCTTTGGATATAGCCTAATTATATGACAAAAGGAAGAAATTTTTAAAGAAGACAAATTATAGAAAGGTGCCATCATCAAATGACATCTTTTAATATGCTCAAAAATCTATTTAAGCAACTGATTTAGGAAACTAAGCTAAGCTTCAAGTTGGATAAAAATTTTAATGATTTGATCTTTGTTTATATATTTATAATAATAACATCTATGTAGACATGTCATTTTGCAAAGTTTCTGATGATGAAGCTAAAGTTTTGAGATCAACTAACAAATTCATGGGCATATATCCAGACACTGGGCCAAAAGACAAGTAAAATTTATCTGAAGGTTCTCAGCATCAAGGCCATTGAGCACCCCAATAGCTACTGTATCATTCACAGAACGATTATCTTTTGTTACTGAAAACATTCCCTAAGCAAATATTTTTGAGACAATAAAAGATGTTAACTTATGAATAAGTGACTTTCAGTTTTCTACATGATGAAGCAAAATTACTTTTCAACAAATGATGCACCTGTTGAAACTCCCACCAAGTGAAGCAAGGAAACACTGCCCAAGCTATTCTGCATCCCTTCTGATGACTGCCTGAGCGTATCTCACAAAGCAAGAACAAAATTCTTCCCATTTGTGTTAACAAATTCTTATGTCTTTAATTCAATGCAGTCTTCCAATAATGACAGCTCAGTTCATCAGCATTTTGCCCATTAACTGAGGAAAGAAACAGTAAATCTTTTTTGATGATATGGAATAACATTAAAAGTGGTCAAATTATGGAGGAGAATATCAAAATTCACACTAATTTCTAGGATGCAACATTTAGTTCAAAGAAATGTCATGCTTATGTTTCTGTAGTTTATGACCCAGAAATGTCCCCCAACAATCCCTAACTCATCCATTTATTCTCCTCTGCTTTGGTGGCAGTGTGAAAACAAATGTAAGGTTCTGTTAATGTTGCTGTAGGTCACTTTCCCGGTAGGCAACAGCACATCCCTTCACCTGTTACTGCTATCTCTCAGCAGTTGAAAATAGTTACACACTGGGAAATACTGTGTTCATTTTTTCAAACTTATAACTTAAAATATATTTAAAACATATGTTTCCTCATATATACAAACAGCCCTCTCCCCCCATGAGATTCAGAAGCATTTTACTTGGTTGAATTGAATTTTATTAAAGACTCTAGTATAATAAAGCATTTCATTAACACCACTAAAAAGAAAAAATGTTGTTAAAAAAATAACAGACGGGGAGTTCCCTGGTGGTGTAGTGGCTAAGGCTTCGGCGCTGGCAGCGCTGCGGCCTGGGTTCGATTCCCAGCCAGGGAACTACCCACATACAAAGAAAAAAAATAACAGACAAAATAGTGTTAGATATCAGGAGACTGATAAACTTTGGGGAGGCAGTAGGAAATCGAGATTGGGGAGGGTTCAAAGCTATCTAGGATGCTGGTAATGTTCTATTTCTTGATCTGAGCAGTAGTTAGACAGCTGTGTTCATTTTGTAATAATTCATCAAGGTTATGACTTCTACATTTTACTTGAGTATTTTACTCAAATAGGCATACATATCATGTGTTTCTCTGTATGTACGTTACGCTTAAAAAATATCCTTGAGGAATAAATAAATATGGCTCCTTACAGTTCCCACTGTTTTTAGGATAATGTCAACAGTTTTACTGATCAAGTGTGAGGAAGGTGCCATAATTATCTCAAACAGCACTTGTTATGGGCCAAAAAATTCTCAGGGAGGTCCCACTCACAAATTTAACATGACACTGTTAGTGATTAGAAGAAATGAGTAAAGTGTATGTAGGTCTAGAATCAAGCTGGAGAACTCACGTACTCAGAAAAAACAAGTCAATCACTCACCAACTGAAAAGACAAATCTTTTCCTTGACAAGTATATACATGTCTACATTTTCTAAAGATGTGAAGGAAAAGACCCACAAAAAAAACACATTTTCAGAAGTCGTCTAGAATTCTTAAAAAAATAACTGAAAATGGGCACATTTCAAACCATAATCTTCATTTACTAATGGAAAAAGGATCCAAACACTTTAAAAACAAAATCTTAGGATCTCAAGTATTCAAAGATGCCAGTGGGTGATGCATCAGCCCTGTGTGCTGGGTGTACATCCCCTACATCTCTCCCGTATTACATTTCTGACTGCTGTTTCCACAGAACTTTCTTGGCTCAGAATCTAATTTAGTTTAAATTCAAGGTTTACATAAATTCAATGAAAATTATTAAACTTCAAAGAGTTTTATAACCCTTTTTAAAGGCAATCTTGTGCAAAACAGAATGATGAAAATGATGGCAACCTGAAACTAAACACCAAACCCTCAATACAGGAAAGGGGAAGCTCACAAAGGAGTGGTTTCCACGTACAGCCTACCCATAGGACACATTTATTATGCAAGCTTAGCAGCCAGGACATACAGTAATTGTTTTAAAAAAGAAAACTTTTGTGATTCTATCTTCATATATAATAAATTCTTTTTTCACAAACCTTCATAAGAATGGTGAAAAATGACTACTTTCCCCATCATCTTAAAATACTTGGTTTTAAGCTTCAATTTAGATTTTTCAAGTCTGACTTGAATTTCAACTAAGTAAGTTTTCTTTTCAAAGAAAGTTCTTATTATTCCTTATCCACTCATATGCCTTCAATTCAACTGCTTGACCATTTTTATAATAAGGCTAAGAAAAATCAGACCCATGGAATGCTATAGACCTAAACCTAATTTGCACTAAGCTTTATTGGATATACTTTCCTGTCTTAGTCTTTTATAAATATAGCTCTTTTCCCTGAAATTATGAGCAGGATTTCATAAAACACTAAACAAATATAAAACTTCCCTTACTAACCTCAACATAATTTCCATATAATTTCCATCACAAACAACAATGTTAACATAAACAGTAAACATGTAAAACAGTATTAATTAAATGCTAAACATATATGGGTAAAAAGGAAGTCTAATGTCATCCATATTATAGCAGGTAAATTCCTATTGCCCTTCATTACTGTTCCCCTTATTAACTCTCATTCATAATTAGAAATTGTTTTTAAATAGAAAACAGAACAATTATTTTAGAACAATTAATAATGAATACATCCTTATAAATGTCAATATTTAAAAATATCGAGAAACTACATTTAGACCACATATTCATAAATCATACATACTCTTTAAAAATAAGTGTTTAAAGTCAAATGGAATGAATGGAGCCAACCCTTACTATGACACAGATCTCAGACTTTTAAAATAACCTTATAATCTTCAATAGAGACTCTTAGTTCCTATACTAGAAATGAGCACTTTTCAAAATGTTAAATTGAAACTCATCAATTTTAAGGAATCAAGCTTTC
Organism: Lyroderma lyra; assembly: GCA_004026885.1. Taxonomy (NCBI): domain Eukaryota; kingdom Metazoa; phylum Chordata; class Mammalia; order Chiroptera; family Megadermatidae; genus Lyroderma; species Lyroderma lyra. The sequence continues at coordinate 16,081 of PVJL010005608.1, forward strand.
TGGAAAAAATAAACTTTAACACTTAAAATACATAAATATTTACATGTTCCTTTTAAAATTATTGGCCAATTTTCTTAAGCGAAAGAAAAAACAGAGGAAATAGGTTATCAAGCGCCATCTTGTGGATTCCCTAGAAAATCTTATCATTCCATTCACCAGTACAGGTCCAGAAACAAATCATCATAAATATGCAATAAAATACTCTCAATATTCAAAATGCTACTTTAATTTAAATTGGAATATTCACTCAAGGTTAATTTTCCAAGGTCCAAATATCAGTAACTCTAATAAGGTACATTTTTGGATTTGAGGTAAGATCCTTCTCCTTAAGCATTTGAAATATTTATGGCCAAACCATATTTGATCTTTATAACATCCTCAGGAGTTAGGCTGTAGAGATACTAGGTTCAACAATTAACTTCATGAACTCATCCTAGAATAAGTGCTATATACTTCATTGCTACATATCACTACTGTCACCATTGAAAGTACTCCCCTTGGGAACCCATGCACCGACGCCAGCACCTAGTCAGTCCACCCTTCAAAGCAATTTTGGAACTCTTTTTCTGGAATGGCCATCAGAGCTGTCGTCATGCCCAGAATCCGACAATTAAGTTCACAAACTTGCCACTGTGCGCTTACATTGGCAGCACTGTAACCTTGCCAAAGTTATGACACCTTACTGGGTTGTTTGTAACAGTGCTGCCAATGTAAGTGCAAGGTGGAAAGTTCATGAACTGAATTGTCAGATTTGGGGTACAATGACAGCTCTGATAGCCATTCCAGAAAAAGTTCCAAAATGCTTTGAAGGGTGGACTAGGCACTGGCATTGGTGCATAGCTTCCCAGGGGGAGTACATTGAAGGTGACCGTAGTGATGTTCAGCAATGAGGTATGCAGCACTTTTTCTAGGATGAAGTTGCGAAATTAATTGTCTGACCTCATATATTATGCAGAAACGAAGCCTGAGACTCTTAAATACAAAAGGAATTTGAAAAGCATCTAGTTAGTGGAAAAATTAGAATGATTCTCCTAATTTTCTTATGTAGCAAAGGATCAAGACTATTGCCTTGCAAAATGGAGGCCCTCTGCTGTTCATAAAAAATGTATCAAGAACTCTAAAATTTAGTGGAACTAATAGACAGATACATTCAATAGATGGGTGTGCATGCCTTATAAGTTTACAAATAGAGTTAGGAGTTAACGTACGTGTATATAAAAAAAAAAAAAAAACGGTACCAACAACAAACGATTGGTAGGAAAGAAAATGCCCCAGAGCTATGCTCATATAATTCTCTTCAGACTTTAGAAACAGCATCGTTTTATTTTTCCATATAGTATTAGAGAAGAAATGTTAATAGTCCAAATTTATGTAGTGGCCTGGAGTTGCATCACCTGCCAGCCCAAAGACGTGTTTTCTTTGGTCCACACAGTGTTTTTAAAGGCTAAAAATAATTACCAACAGTTAAAATTAGCAAATTCCTCCACATTCCCTATTGTCTCTGTTTCCCACCTGCCCACTGTTCAGCGAGTTGTAGTCCTTGGTTTACAATTTTTCTTTCTAACTTTCCTAATTTTTTCTTCAGAGTTCTTTCACCTGGTACTCTTTTTTGTTTTTGTTTTTGTTTTTGAAGGGTGGGGTCATAATGACAACCATGCTCATGTCTTACAATATTAGGGATCAATGCTAAATGCTTGAGGATTCTTCCCCAATTTCCTTCTTTAAAAGGTGCTTAATCCCAATTCTACTATGGGTCAATGATGCTGCAATGTCTGGATGTTTAAAGAATATTCATCTGTTTTTAACTATGTTCTGAAATGCAAAACTCTTAAGAGCTTTCTGCTTTGCAAAGGGAAACCCAAGTCTACCACTGGTTGGAAGAACAGGAAGATTTGTGTTATGGTCTGACATTTAATTTGCAGGAGAAAAATAAAAGACTAAATATTTGTTGGTGGAGTGGCGGGGGGCGGGTAGGGACAATACTACTTTGGCCAAGTTTAAGCTGGCTTAAGATTTGATAGCATTTTTCATTTCTATTACCTGCACATCTTTGGGGGGGGGGGCTTCCCCACATTTTGGAAAGCAATCATTAGCATGAGGCTTTTGGTCCAGGGCTTAGTGACATCTATTCAACAACTTTAAAAAAGTGCTGTTTGATGATATTATTATTAAAAGCTGCTGAATTTAAAAAAAAAAAAATTTCAGATGAAATTCACCTACTATAAATTCTTGGTCTCTAAATTTACAGATTACTAGCTAAGTGGATTTTAATTATATTTCCATAAGCCTCTGTTTAAATTTTAAAATAAAAGCTAAATATGTCAACTTTTCAAAATTGTATCTTGCCATCTAATTATGGTAGTTAAAAATAGTCAGCAACATTAAAACTGCATATTTATTTTAAATATAACCTTACTAATGAGAAAAACTACCTTGGGATAGATTTTTTTTTTTGCAAATTATCTAATATTGATACACTTAACACATTAATTTTCTTTCTTCTTCTGGTAATGGAAAAGAACTTATAAGACCTGAAAATACTGCCCATTTTCTGTTGAGACTTTTCCCAACTTCTGACTAAAATGATTTGGAAAAAAAATCACTTAAAATTTTTCAAATGTCTCTATTTTCCCTAAGTCAATTATTAATACTTGAAAATCAAAACTCAAGGAGAAAAGTATTGATGAGAGGAGTGAAGTCATTTAGTTGAATGAGGTCTCATCTCAAAGGAACAAGTCCTGGGATCTGTGTGTGCAATCACTGCTCCTTTCCTCCCACCTTCCCAAAGCGCGTGTGCATGTGCGTGCGTGTGCGTGTGTGCATGTGCGTGTGTGTGTGTGCGTGTACGCGCGCCCGTGTCTGCCGGTTGTGGGCGAGGGAGAGAAACCGTCAGAGAGAGAGCAAGAGCTCCTCCGTCTGGAGAGACCTCAGAACAGCAGGCGGGGGGAGAGGGCGGTGCGGAAAAGGGCCCGTGTCTCTCGGAAGAACCACGGAGCCGCCCACCTGGACAATTCAGGACAGCGGGCTTCTAAGTCCTCCGTATTCCGCAGCTCTCCTTACTGTATTGCGACATCTGTTTCCTCCCTCCTTTTTATTAGTTATTATTAATCTAGTGTGTTCCTTTTCCTTGTTCTTTTGAAATAATTCATCCATTTGACTTCAACTAAAAGAGTGAACTGACAAGTTGAGAGTCATTTCCCATTCAAGAAAGGTAACCTAAAGTCTCCAGTTAACTTTTAAACATGATGACAGGGAAAAAAAATCCTGAATTGTGTTTTTGTGGCTCATCTTTAACTACATATTTTACACATACATATAATGAGCACCCTTATAAAAATCTTAACAAATATTAACAAATGCTGTCCAAATACTTAAATACATAGTATCAACAAAAATAATTTACAGGAGTAGCAAAGTCAATTCCATCAAAATATTTTTCTCAGTTAAATAAAGTATTATTAGCAATATGTGAAATGTCCTAATAAATGACCGACTTCATCTTTGGGGGGGGGGGGGCTTCCCCACATTTTGGAAAGCAATCATTAGCATGAGCCTTTTGGTCCAGGGCTTAGTGACATCTATTCAACAACTTTAAAAAACACTCAATAAGACAGTTTTTAAATGGAATAATATGCAAACATCCCATGAACCTGGTTAACCCACCAGTGCTGAAAGGGAGCTTGAACAGGAAGGGGTTCCCTTCACCATCTCCCTGCTAACGGCCTGACAAAGTCTAAAAGAACAGAGCACAGACGTCGAATGAAGCACACCTATCATTTCCTTCATCTTCACTGCGGTTTCTCAAGAACTTTGTTTCCAGGTGAAAACTGGACACATTCATGGGACCAGCAAACAAACTGAATTAACAAGCCCTGTGATTGCAGATTCTGTTCAGTGTCCCTTCTCTTCTGCTTTGCAAGTTCAAAGAAGAATGAAGAAGCTTTTTACAGAATATAAAGCAGTATAAATCCAACAAGAATTTCACCAAAAACTTTTGAAAGAAATCAAGCTGACAAAAGCAACCAATCCCCCCAGTAGGTGATGCATCTGCCCTTGACATGCACCAACAATGCAGGGACATATGTATATGTGTCTTCCTTTAATGACTGAAAATACAATTATTATGCAACAAAAACAATACATGAGAGATTTTGACACATTTACTATTGTTATCTTGGTTAAAACATTATAAAGTTGTGGAAAAAAATTAAAGAATGCTTTATATTTCTGCCCTGGGAATTTCTGAACTACTAAAGTATCATAGTTTAAGAACTATTCCATTCACTTAAATATTTTTGAGTACCTGCTATGGGTGAAGCACTGAGCTAAGCATAGTAAGGAGCACAGAAATGAGAAAGAATAAATTTTATCTTACAGAAACCATTAGCCTAGAAAAGACACGATAAAGATACATAACCACTATGAAAGGAACACACTGACAGATGTCACAGGAGACTCACAGATAAAGTGATAAAGAATTCAGCAGATAAAGGGATTCCTTTTCAATGGGGGGCGGGGGTGGAGTGGGCATGGTAGGCATTGCAGTACTGAAAGGGCAGAGCAAGAGTCGGAAATACAGAGAAAGAAACGGATATGGAAACTACTCCAAAGACTAAACTGCAAGAGTTCACCGCTGACTGCACGTTAGAGGCGAGGGAAGAGGGGATGGAAGCACGCGAGCCCAAGACTTAGAGGCTGAAGTGCCTGCAGGAAATCCTGATGGAGATTTGGAGGGTGTGGAAGGAAGGGCAAGGCGGGCGACAGAGACAGGAATCACCCACACAGTGCTCACTGCTGGAAGCCCCTGGATTCCCAGTGAGGGAGGGAGATCGGTTCTCCAAAAAGCACTGCCATTTTAGGGGAGGAAACTAAGGAACACTGATGGGGGAGAAAAGGAGTAGAAGACAATGTCTTGAAAGGAAAGAGAAAAAAAAGTTTAAAGAGGAATGAGACAATCAAAAATACCAAATGTTGCAAAAGGATCAACTATGAGGACTGAGGAAAAGCCACTGTTTGCTGCCTATTAACTGATAAAGCTCTTCCAGGGCAACAGAAGCACTGAGTAAGGTGGGAGCTGTGACAGGAGGCTCTCCATGATCAAATTTACACCCCTCTCCTCTAAGCCCTCTTCTTGACCAGGCCTCAACCTTGGCCCCAAGCCTTGCCAGGCCTGCAAAGCCCAGTTTTAGCAAAAATTCTAAGTCAGTTTAGAAAGAGCCCCCCCCCCCTTGGTATCTATCCGATCCCTCTTTATTTCTAATCAACTTCCTCATCCCTCACGCTTGGCATCTGTTCACCCTGGCCTGCTCTCAGCAAGAATCCTATTAAGTCAGTTTAGCAAGAAATTCCTTTACCCTTGATGTCGCCTCCTAATAATTACCCATCCACCTACCCACCCTTCCCCCTTAACCTGCTCCTTGGCTATAAATTCCCACATGCTCTTGTATTCTGAGCAAAGTCCCATCTCTCTCTCCTATTGTAATAATCTTAACACCTATCATAATAGTCTTGAATAAAGTTGTTGTTTTAACAAGTGTCAAAAAATTTTTTTCTTTCACAGCTGCCCATCTTTCCTTCCACTAGGGTTAAAGGACATTCCCAAATGCATCATAAATAATCATGATAAAACACGGTGGCGGGGAAGAGATGGTATAGACAAGGTAAGGAGTAGGCCTGCAGGAAGAGGAGGTGGGGCGTGTCAAATGCTCTCTCAGTAAACCTCTGGTACGAGGAGGTCACTAGTAATTCAGGACAGGTATGTCCCACTGGCAGGCCAGGACAGCTCTGAATGCAGCCCAAGACCAATTCTTACAACACTATGAGATATTTTGCAACCCTTTTTTTAACCTCATCAGCTAGCATTAGCATTAGTGTACTTTATGTGTGGCCCAAGACAGTTAGTTCTTCCTCCAATGTGGCCCAGGGAAGCCAAAAGGTTGGACACCCCTGTGACAGAGCTTCAGAAGGTTCCAAAGTTGAGGAAAGGCTTTCTCACAGGAAACATAAAAGCAGGACTATAACCTCAGGGAAATGATCCAGAGGAGAAGCAGCAGCTAATGATACAAGACAGAGAAAAGCAAATTCCCATACTTATAGTTTTCAATCCTCTTGAGTGATATTGTAGACTACCTCAAATTCTTTCTGGAACAATGAGAGGTATTAGTATATAACAAATAAACTTTTCTTTTATCCATTTAAAAAAATGAATGTTTAGGGGGGGGTTCCCTGGTGGTGTAGCGGCTAAGGCTTCGGCGCTCTCAGCGCCACGGCCTGGGTTCGACTCCCAGCCAGGGAGCTACCGCAAAAAAAGAAAAAAAAAAAAGAATGTTTAAACTGTTGTTTATATCTGCTCTCCTAATAAACAGGAAAATAGGAACATCCATGTAGCACAGAAATTTATCATTATGAGAGAAAGATTACATTGTTTTTATTTTCAGACCTCTTAAAAGGTTAAGTTAGCCATTTTCATATTGAATTCCTATTCAATTTCATTATGTTCCCTGTGAGGGTGAAACATGAATAAACCAAGCTAATTTCTGTGCAATTCCTTTGTATCACTGAAATGAAAAGGAACAATAGTTTAATGAAGTGGAATTTGTTATCTAATTATGCCAAATAATTTAGAAACATCTGCTGGTGGTTAGTAATACTCCAGTTAAACCTCAAAGAATCTGCTCCCAGAGAGATTTCCGTTTTATTCATGCCTTTGTGAACTTTCAATTAGGTAACCCATATTAAAGTACAGAACCAAGGGGTAATATAATGGCACATTTACTGAATTTTTTTTAAATGAACAAAAAATAATGAAAAATAAAAGGTGTGTATCATATGGATTTGGGCCCTAACTCCCAAATGTAATAAATATAGCAGACTACTGTACTCAAATGTTTACTGAGTAGCTGCTGTGCACCAGACCCTGGCAGCTGTTAAGGATACAGAAAAGAAATCCATAGCCTTCCCATTACGGAACTTCACCTGATGGGGAAGACAGGAAAATATAAAGTAAACACTATACGACCACGTGACATGTGGTGGGCAGAGATGTGTACAGGCACTATGGAGGGATAACTCACAAAGACTACTTAGAAGAGATGACTATTCAAGCTGAGTTTTGCAAGATGTGTAGAGGAGAGGGCAAAGAAGGGCTTGAGAAATAATGGTGCCAGAGGCACACTGAGTACATTCCCTTCTGGAAACTTCAAGGTAGTTTTGTATGTGTGGAGCACAGCCTCTGAGGAGGATAAGAGATGAAGCCAGGAAGGTAAGCAGGGGTCCTATCGTGACCGCCTTACATACAAGCTAGGGAATTTGGACTTAATCTTAATGGTGATAAGGACTCACTGGAGGACTCTCAGTAGGGAAGTGAATTGTTACAGTTAGACTAACCAATTTCCAATTATGGACTCTTAACATAACAAGCAAGAATAACGCAAAATAAAGGAGGAAAAAAGGTAAATGAAAGCAAATGTTTAAACTGAGTCAAGGTTGTTCACAGGCAAAGAATACAAAGTGATAGTCCATTGTCTTATGTTCATTCATTCATTCAATAAACTTGGAATGAGCACCCACTATGTGCCAGACATTGAGCTTACAGTCCTTTCATATATATTTTTTTAATTCATTTTTATTGTTAGACTTATTGGGGTGACATCTGTTAGCAAGGATTACATAGGTTTCAGGCATACAATTCTACAGTGCATTGTCAACTTGATGTATAATCAGTTCACCACCTAATGTGACTTCTCTTTCCATCACCTTATATTTAGCTTCCCTCCCTCCTCTCCCCCTTTCATATATTTTAAGAGTCATGAGGGCAGGGGCTAGATCTGGTTATATTCTGAATTACCTCCCAAAGGAGAAGTAAGCATTGCCTATTGACCAGGGTATTTTTCACATTTTCTGAGTACAAGAGAAAAGTATCAAGTGTCCAGCTATGAGAAGTTTATCTGGTCTTCATTGTACATCCCTGAACCAGGTCTCCACCAGAACATTCTCAGACAAAGTCTATAATGGCATGTGGCATGTATTTAGCCACACACACATAAATAGAAATATTGTAGAACTACTTTTTCAAGAGGGGCAACAGACTTGTGAAATGAACAAATGGAGAAACTGCTGGTATCTTGGATCTTTGCTAATATTCATAATAACAACAGTATTAGTGACAATATTAGCTGCTATGTGTCTTCAATGACTGTGTTGAGAACCTTACAAACAGGATCTCATCTATTTTTGCAGGAATGGGAGAAGGGATAGCCCCTGTTACATACAAGGAAAATGGGATAGGAACATACATCTGACGCGTGGCAGAGAAAGGATTAAAAGTATCTCTCTTGCTCCAAAATCCAAGCCCTTTCCTCTACACTATATGCTACGGAAGTATCCTCCACGAACTTCCCATCTCACAGTTACACTTGAAGTCCCTGCCACGGCTTATAGGGCCCTACATAATCTGTGACCCCAGCAAGCCTCCATCCCCTGGGTAGCTCTCTGTCCTCATCGCCCACCGCTTCCCCTGACTTACTCAGCGCCAGCCATGTTGTCCTCTTTCTAGTGCTCAAAATTGCCTGGCACATCCCTGCCTCAAAGCCTGCTCTATGAGGTGATCCCCCATTTCACATGACTCATTCTCTCACCTCCTTCAAGTTTCTGCTCAGAATCCGACTCAGCTGTGAAGTCATCACGGACCACTCTGCCAGAACGCTAGCCCCAACCGCCTCACCCCGTTGTACTTCTATTCATAGCACTGGCCACCTGGCACGTTACACCTTTTTTTTTATCACCTGTCTCCTCCCTCCACTGCAAATATAAATTCCTTAGGGACAGAAACTAATGTATACCTGGCACAAATTAGGCACCCCCCCAATTCACTGTGCAGATGAGGACACAAATCACAAAACAGGAAAACATACACTAAGCCTCAGAGCTACTCCCCAGAAAAAAATGGAAATACTACACTTCTCCTTGTTGTTTCCTCCTGTCACTGCTTGGTACCCTACCACCCATTCCTTCCCCTAATCCCAAATGCGCTGTTTTGCTTATCACCCCGCCCCCTACAGGTCCCCCTGGTAATGCCACAACCTCTGAACAAACAGCACTGGCCCTTACTTTCTCTTTCAGCGTAGCCCCAAGTCAAAATGCTTGCTTTGCCTTACTACTTTGAGATTTTCGGTTTACAAATTAAAATCATTCTTTCCTGCCATATGAAGACAAGTTATCTGTATTTAGTATGCTATTCCTCATAGATAACATGCTTAAATCATGCTTTGATTTTAATATAATGACATAAAATTTATTCACAACGGAAGGCCTGTAGGGAACACAGCTCCGTGAGGCAGATGTTTACGTGTCCCTGAAACGGGCACCCACACGACTTCCCACCGAGGCAGGACACATCACTTGTCCCACCTAGCAAGAGCCACTTCAAATCCTATAATTATCTCTGACAAAATAATTCCACAGCCATGAAGGAGCTGAAAAACAGCCAAGTTCTATACAAACCCGGGAGGAATATACACACTATTAGGGCTGGAGATGTATGCTAACGGTAGAAATGGGAAACTCAGTAAAGAGGAGCAGTTTAAAGTAGAAAAACCATCCAGTTTTTGAGATGTCACATTTGTGGTCATAAAAAATCTATCAAAGCAGAGACAGAATTCTTGGACTACAAGTTCCTGCTTGCTTTACACCATGAAATACATGTGTGATCCAATGAAACCCAAAGGTAAGAGGTCAGAGTGGAAAGGGAAAGGGACAGCTTTCAGTGCCGCTGGGACAGACACAATGGGTGGCCCCATGCCACATCACCAAGCAGCTGGCGACAGGCCTGCCGGACTCATCTTCCTTCCTCCCACAAATCACACAATTGTCCACATTAACTCTTCCCAAGAAGTACTTAACTTTTCTAATTTAAAACAACCACTCAAAACAGAGACATTCATAACCTATAAATTTTAAATTTTGTGTCCCTTGGGAATAAAAGGAAAAATACTTTCTAAAAACATGAAGAGTTCTAAAGGTTCCTGGATATTAAAACTACTCCTTTAAAAATAATATTTTGTTTTTTACAATTTAAGTGAAGTAAATTTTCCTTTTATTCACTCTGATTTCCCACCCCCTCAGGTGATTTATTAATAACAGCTTATACTGAGATACTCGTAATTCACATACCATAAAATTCACCCTTTTAAAGTACACAATGCAGCAGTTCTTAGTATATTCAAAAATACTCATCCTTTGTTTTTTAAAAAATAAGGAGCCAAATTAGAAATGTATATTTGTAACTTCATTTTGTCAGACATGATTTTTTTTATATGACTTTTCAATGTAAAATATGGTCAGACCATCCTATTTTCTTAGTTTCTTCCCATTCTGCTTTTTAAGGGTTATATTAATAAAAATCAAAGCTCACGGGGAGTATTTTCTAGGTAAGAATGACTCATGACTGGTACTTTGTTTGTGGTGCCAGGCTCCAGGACTGGTCCTGCACTGGGTTTGCATATAAAGTTCAATTGCTTCATTTAGTTTTCTTAAAGGTGCTGTTACGGATACTTTATACAAAGCTTGAGAAAACATCCATTACCCATATCAAAAGATACTATATTTACTAGAGGGACTTTGAGAAAAGCTACACACATCCTCAACCCCAACAAGGAATTCTTTGCTGTGGCTCCTCTTAAGATGATAGTAATCTATTAATTCTGAGGTTAAATCAATATGATAAAAAAATGTATAATTCATTATACTAATGTCATTCCTTAAGACCTATTATTATATGACATACATAGCATGACCAAACAGTATTTTTTTGCCTAATTCTCTTACAATTGCTTTTAGTCTAAAACATGTTCTCAATGAGGCGTAATATTGCCCTCAGGGAAGCAAAAATTGGCTTTTGGGGGGGGGGGAGGTAAAAAAAACTTAACTTTTTTTTACATTAAGCAGATATATATACAGTCTGTAAAAAACAATACAGTATATCTCTAGTATTAAAATTTTATGAAGAGAACAATTAAGAAAAAGTGTCTAAAAGGCTTCTTGTGAAGAGTGGGTTTTTTTTAACACGGTCAAAAAATAATTATATAAAAAACTGAAACTTTTCTTGACAAATATGTCAAATTTTTATAATTACACACATCACTATCTTCTGAACAGATGTGACTCAAAAGAATGCATCACCAATATTCCTTGTACACAGATGGTGACTATCAGAGTTACAGCAACTATAATCCTTTTCTCTCTCTTAACATAGGACCAACTCTCCAAACATTAAAAGAAAGCCTTTAAAGCTGAAATATTAAGTTTTTGACACCAGTAAGAGAACGAATATGGACAAATACTTAAATAAGATTGGTGATTTTAGTGACAGCTGAAAAGATGACACACTCCAAGAAAGCAGCTGGGCTCTCACCATTGGACCATCCTGCTGCCTAGGTAACCCCCTATTTTTCATAATGTCTGAAAAATAAAAATGCCAACAGACAGTGGTTTCAACTGGGAGTTCCCTATGACATTAGCTTTTGGTCAAATAAGTCATACTGAAAATGTGCAGCTGACTTGTCTTTTTAAAAATAAATTTTAAAGCCAGGGCAGTCAGGGGAGAGCAGAAAACTTGCTAACTGCATCACAAAGAATACACCATTGCTATTTAATTGCTACACAGTATCTGTACAAAGATGCCCACAGGCCAGTGTGTCAGGGTAATAAGGGATGCCAAATGAAGCAATATAATGCTATGGCAGTAGAAGAGTCTGAGGAAAGAAGGTGAGAAACTTCAGTGAAATCTTAATTATCAGAAGTGACCCATGGCAGTGATGATGGTGACTGTGCATATACCATAATCAGAGAAAACTGCAATAAAAGGAGAGGGGGCAATGTCAGAGCTCACTCTACCCATCAAAGAGAAGAGAGCTGTTCAAGGTTCAGCCAGCCCAGCTGGACTGTAACTGGGTTAACCAGTTTCATCAGCTGGCGCAGGCCGCACACCACAGCCCCCATTTAGCTACTGTATAAATGACAGACAGTGCTGCCAAGGGAGGACTGGCAGAATGCTTTTTCACCCAGCTGTCAACTTGGGCTCTTTTGGTGTGGCGCCAATCAGGACGTTCGGTCAGGTACACCAGCTAAAAAGTCCTAAATCAGATGATCTGAGAATTTCCTTCGAGCACAACAATAATTAGAAAACATGTGTTTCTCTGCCAGGGAAGCTCTAACAAAGCTTATGTGGAAGTAGGTAGTTAAGAGCAAACACTAGCTCGTTCTGGAATGTAAGCTCTAAGAAGGCAAGGACCATGTCTCTTGCACACTGCTACGGATGTCTGCTCAACGAATAAGGTGAGTGAGCACAGTGTAAACTACATTTGAATAATTTTTATGTGAGGATTTAAAAATGATTTGTATCAATGCTGATGATTAAGGGGTGAGTTGATCTGAAAAGTGAAGAAAAATTCCTGTAAATCCCTAAACCATCAAAAATGCACATTTTCAACTCCCAAATGAGACTGTAAAATCAGGAAGGATTGGGGTTTGGTTATTCTATGACAGAATAAAGCAGAACTTTGCATTTAAAGTATCTTTTTAAGTGTCAAAGGTGATTAATAGTGAACACAAGAAATTAAGATGTTCTTCACTCTTCAGCTTAATTTGACAACTTTTTTTTTTGGGGGGGGGGCGTAGTTCTCTGGCTGGGAATCAAACCCAGGCTGTGACAATTTTTTTATTGAGATCCTACAAAATACTCAAGTAAAAAAATTTAAATGTATATAAATGTAAAAATGTAGTAGGTAATTTTAGAGATTTCCATTTTTCTAAATGAAGCTACCTTCACTAACTTTCTATAAAAAGAACACTCTTTACAATTATAAAGAACCTGGATGGAAATACAAATCACAAAAAGCAAAATAACTAGACTAGTGCTGGCTGCTATGTACTGAATTGTGCCTCCCCCCAAAACTCATATGTTGAGGCCCTAACCCCCATGTGATAGTATTTGGAGATGGGGCCTTTGGGAGGTAATTAGGTTTAGATAAGGTCATGCAGGTGGGGTCCCCATGATGGGATTAGACCAGAGAGTTTGCTTTCCCTTTCCCTCTACCATGTGTGGACACAGGTGAATGTCTGCAAGCCAGAAGAGGGCTCTTGGTCTTGGACTTCCCAGCCTCCAAAACTGCGAGAAATAAATGTCTGTTATGTGAGCCACCCCATTTATGGTATTTTACTATAGCATCCAAGCAAATTTAAGACACTGGCTTAACCAATGAACACATACAAGGTACACAAGATAGGATCCTGGCACTGGTTACTTTGGGGGGGCTTAGGTAGAAATCTACTGAGATCTGACTTGATGAGTGATGAGTCACATTTGTTTGATTTTGTGTTCCTATCTTCTCTTTAGCACCTCAGAGCTTAACTATCTCATTGCTCCTCTGTTCTAAGTGGGTTATGAAAAGAAATAGAAAGGAAGAAGAGATACTTCTGACTAAGACCAATTAGTTGAATGTAATATCTAAAATATAATCCATTTTCTTACCCTTGAGGACTGCTCTTAACATATACAAGAGCTATTTTGAAGTTTGAGGCAATCTAAGATTTATCTTTAATACAATGGTTCTCAAACTTGAGTGTGCATAAGAATCACCGGGGGTCCCTTTAAAATCCCTTCCCCCAGACAAACAGATGCCTCTCTGGGCAAAGGAGTCAACATTTTTAACAGACATCTCAAATGACTGATGAGTGGAATGCAACCATGCTTTTGAGAGCAGCTGCTGCTCTATAATTACTGAAAAAAAAATAGCTCTACACACAGGTGTACTTTGCTTTACAACAGAGAAATGTTCTTAAAAATTGTAACCAAATTTGACTTTGTAAACTAAATTCTGGTTTTCCACAAGATAACATTAAAATTTTAAAGATACTTTATTCACTCTAAAGGGTTAAGTGGTTTACCTTCTTCTAAAGGTTCAATTCCATGTTCTTTCTTTTCTCAATTGCACTTCAGGAGTTAGAGATTTAACAATTTGGAAATCCTTTTAAGAGCCTTATCACATACTCCACTTCTCCCCAATTTATGTCTTATTCATCAAGAATGTCAGTATTCTAATAGTAATGTTGTAAAGACTATGTAGGGTGTCAGATGGGTACTGGACTCATCGGGAGGATCATGTTATAGATTATATAAATGCCTAACCACTGCACTGTACATCTGAAACTAATATAACACAACGCTGTATGTCAATTATCTCTTATATATATATGTCATGAGATGTAAAATACAGCATAAGGAATATAGTCAATTGTATTAAAATAGCTATATAAAATGTCAGATGGGTGGAAGATTTGATGGGGTTATCACTTTGTGAGGGGTATGTCTAATCATTATGTTGTTTTATACACCTGAAACTAATAAAAAAGGCAAAAAAAGAATGTCAGTATTCTAAAAGTGGTTAATTTGTAAACCTACCTTTGAAAACAAACCTTGAAAATGCAGACTCTCTCTTTAGGAAGGACAATGACTTAGTGTTTTAAAGAGAAATTTACTTCTGGAAATCTTATGGCTATGTATTCAGTACAACTGTGTAAGATACACGTTTCAACAAAAGAAAATATCAACTATGAGTAAAGCCTTCCATCATTTTTAACTTTTGCGCGCGCGCGCGCACACACACACACACACACACACACACACACACGGTCCACATTTAAGGAAAACGATTCTAAGTAATGCAGATTAGATACAGTATACTGGAAAACAACAGTGAGATTTTTATTATTTCTTTCAGAGAAAGAAGAAACACTTTTGAAAGCACCTATGGAGAATCAACACCAATTAAGAAATGTCATTTCTTGTACTGTGAGCATTTGGGGAAAGTAAACATAGCCCCAGACTGAAGACTGGCAAATTGTATTCTAGGCTTAGTATTGGGACAAAAGGGCCATGTGACCTTGGTAAATAACCTCTCTGTGTCTAAATTTAACTTATAAATAAAAGTAATTTTGATTCCTAAAAGATTAAGTCCCTCTTAAGTATTTACATCAAAAAACATCTGTGGTATGTGATGCCAATAAAGTGCTTGATCAAACGTCATGATTGAAACGTAACTGGAAACTTGATACTATAACTTAACTAGGACTGTCCTTGTAGCTATCAGTTACATATCATTGTACTTGGCTTCTTTAAAAAACTGAATACTTTGAACACCTGAATTTTCACATACTGTATGTATTGTTTTCTTAAAGCAAGGTGCATAGGTACCATAATCTGCTTCTGTAAAAGGAAAGAATGTATCTTTTCAGTCCTTGCCAATCCATTATCATTGCTGACTCTAGGGAAAAAAACACCTTTAAGTCTTAACCACTGAAACAATAGTGTTGCAGGAATTACATCACAGAAATAACATTTCTTTCCTGAAATTCTCAAAGATATTCTCCTGAGATTACTTACTTCCAGTAACCAACTTTCTTGTCTGCTCTCATAGAGCAAACAATTTCCATTTTAATACTAAGTTCGCCACTTGAATTCTAGTTTTAGAAGAAATTTAGTAAGAGTCTAAAAACCCCCCCACCCCCCACCGCCACCCCCAAATCCGAAAAAAATCAACACATGCATTTGGCTGTACTAGGAAGGCTGGGATGCACAGACATCTTGTTCAAAATAAATAAACTTTGCAGGATCTTTATTTACTGACTTGACAACCGTAGGTTTGGAAACAACCAGCTAACTTCACTCCCAAGTTGGCATCCTAGAGAATCCTCCGTTTAAAAATCACCCAGGAGCTCAGAGCCTCCCACCCCAGAATTGGCCAGGGGAGCACACGCCCATCGGCCCTGCCGGGAGAGGAAACAATGGCAGAAGCGCGAGGGAGAGAGCCCGGCGCCCCAGGCGCCCCAAGTCCGCGGCCCCAGCCCGCGCCCGACACCGCGCGCGGCGTCCCCTCCCCGGGCGCCCCAGGCCCCCGCCCGCGGGCTCCGGGGCGCGGCCCACCTGCGACCACGCGGGCAAACGGCTGCACTTACCGAACAGGGTCAGGGCCATTGTAAAGGCGCTCGCCAACCGCTCGCCGCCGCCCACCGGTCCACGCGCTCCTCCCAGGCCCACCGGAGATCAGGGCATCGGCCCGCCGCTCTCACACCGCGGAGGGCGCGCAAAGCTGGAGGGGCGTGGTGGGCACGCGGGCGCACGAGGAGGCTGCAGGCCGGGACGCCGGCGGCCGCTGCAAGGAAAAGTTAGGCACGCGTTATTGTGGGGCGCACCCGGACCCAGGGGGACCCGCTAGCCCTGGGCGAGCCGGCACTTGTCGCTGCCATCGGTGCACTACGCGGAGCGCGCGCGGGCGGCGGTACCTGCCAGGCGGGGAGGCTTGGCTGCGGCGCAGGGGCCGGCGGAGAGGCGGCGCCGCAGCGGCGGCGGCGAGGAGAGGAGCAGCCTCGCAGAGCCCCCGGCGGGGCGCGCTCACTCCGCATCCCGCGGCCTCGCAGACGCCATCTTGCGATAGCGTCTCCCGCTGGATCTGCCGCCGCGCCTCCCCCCGTCGGGCGGCCGAGCTGAGGGCGTTCCCATGACAACGGGCGCGCTCGAGGGCCGGGGGCGCGCACCTCTCCCGCCTGTGGCCGGGAGCGGGGACGCCCCCCCAGCTGCGGGGTAGGCGGCCCCCTGGAACCTGGCGGGGGCGGGGGCGGTGTGCGTTTTAGCCGAGATCCCAGGTTTTTTCTTGAATGGGATTCGAGGAGGTGCAGAGAGGAGAAAAACTGAGCTGTTGCTTGAAAGACTTCCTTTTTCACGAGAGGATGCTCCGTGCATACAAGGACCCAACCAGGGCTCTATGGGGACCGGGTTCGTTTGAGGATGCGAGTATGCCTCTCCCCGGGCACCCTGGGCTTAAAGGAGAGTCGGGAGCCTGTGACCTGGAGCTGCTAGATTCGGGAAACGGGAGCCCAAAGTGGAACTGAGAGGCACTGAGTGTTGCTTTCCTTCCCATTTGGATGGAGGAGCCACTCGGAGTAGTGCTGATCGGATTGTCCTATGTGAGGGAACGGGAGTCGGTTAACGCGCACCTGGGATTACCTAAAATAAATTGTTACAAGGTCACTGTGTAAACCTAGTTTTCTTTTTACTTTGCACCGCTTTGATAGTGTCTCAGGAAAAATCAACATTCCTCACTGATTGGCACTTCTTTACCACAAAAGATAGCTCCCTTGAGCTTTTTGCATTTATCCGAGAATCACTGGCAACATCCTTCTGTGATGTTTTCTGCTGGCCTCTGCTTCTGCCTTAATTACGAGAAGCCGTGTGACGCCTTGAGATTATCAGCCAAACGATGTTCCTGAAAAGCTTGGTTAGGATTTTTTTTTTCGTCGTTTGTACTTAATGTATTCAAAAATTCAGTATTCTCTCGTTGCTATATTTGTCCCCTGCTTTAAAAATTCCTCCTTTTTTCTTGTGTCTCTGCTTAGGGACTTGATACTGTATCAGCATCTAATGTAGATTTTCTCTTTGGTTCTGATTTCTTCCTACCCAAATCTTTCCTCTTTCAGGTCCTGAGATTCCCTAATGTCATTTTCCTCTTCTCTCTAATTTTCATCTAATTCTTTTAAGATTGTATCAGTAGCTTGTATTTAATTTTTCTTGAGGATCAAAATCGTTATAGAAATGAAAATCACGACTTCAAATAGAACCCCAGTTCATTCATCATCATTTCGCAGCCGCTCAAACATCAGAAAGAAAAAAGCGAGTTGGAAGGAGGAGCCAAGGCTTTTGTTTCATGCCAGTTAACTCAAGAAAAAAGATGTAGTACAGGAATTCAACATGAATGGGTGAATATTTAAGATGCTATAGGCCTGGAAATTTCTGATGCAGTAAAATGGCTCTCCTTTAGCCACTAATATCAAAATAAATCTTGAAATCCCCAGAATTTTAAATCTTTAATGGAAAGGACTCTGTTTTGAACAGCCTTTCTGCTTATGAAAAATTACAAATGCACAACTCATGAAGATAAATGAGAAACTCCAGAAGGCCTTGTGGGACAGATTTTATAACCATGTAAAGATTGCTGCTGATTTGTCTGCAACCAGATAAATCAGAAACTGAAGACACAATTTACTGTCTCAACCAGTGGTCTTCAACCAAAGAAAGTTGAAGCCTAATTTCCCTTTGAGGCTTAAATGAAAGTACTGTCCCTCTTCCTAGAAAAAAAAATGTTTACGTGCATGCATGTAATCACCAAGTTATTTTTCACACTATTTCAGGGGAGTTATGAACTATTCCAGGACCCAAGGTTGGCCCTTTATAATTAACATTTTTTTAAAAATCTCCCCTTTCACATAAAAGCTTGGAATTTTCAAGAGGGGACCAAACTAACACAATTCATAGATTAAGAAGCAGGGCCCAGCAGTCAAAAGATTTTCCTAAGTGTGTTTATCTATTTAGTGGTAGTTAATGAGAAAATCTTAGGCATCTGTTCTCCCTGACCACTTTCCCCACTCTCCATCCCCTACCAATTTAAAGGGTACATGGTTTAAATTTAAAAAGAAAAATCTGTTTAGTATTAGAAAAAGAGTAGCAAGGCTGGGTGGGGATTTCGCTGTCATCTTGCACATCTGCATCTTGTAGTTGGGAGTTGAATTTAAGAATCTTTATTCACAGGCTCCTTCACGCAGAACTATTTGACCAATCAGGCTAAGAGAAGAAGATATGTTTTCTCTCCTCTTTGTTAAGCTCTCTTAGAGAGATACCAGAGCATCAGAGTGCTGGTATTCTGTCTGTCCCTTGGGGGTTATTCTGAGGGAGGGAGGGTCAGAGGGGACTTCACAGTCCTGTACTCAGACTCACAGGCCCATCATCGTGCCAAGCTTTGGTTACTGGAGCAGCTTTACACTGGCTCTTTGTGGCAGCACACAGCTGAATCCTAGTGATAGACTCAGCTTAAGCTCAGGTAGGGCTTTCTTTCCTTTTCTATGCAAGTCTCAGCACCCCCACACCCAACACAGACCCACACATCCCAAGAGGTGTTTTTAAGATACTATTTGAAACGATACAGCTGAACGTTGTCATGTGTCCCTTTGTAAGCATCTACATAGCTTTCCACAAGTGATTTCCTTTCTATTGATTTCCCTAATGGTTTGGTGCTCCTAACAAAATGCTTTCTATACTTAATCAAAGTGCCATGTCTTGAAAATTGTACTCATTTTTATAACATTGTATTACTCAGTGAGGAAAAAGAGTTTCTTTCTCACTTAACTGGAAATAAAGCAATAGCCTTTCGGCTACAGATTCAATGTAAGGAAGGGCGTTAACCACTTGGGGGTGATTATTATGGGTGGTGCCTTAGATTGTTTATTAAAAAGGGCAAAGAATTAATGGATTTTTCAAAACATTTATATTTTCATTCAAAGATTAATTTTGTGCTTGACACACCAGCACCTAGAAGAGCCAGATTTGTTTGCTTTGTTAATAACTAGTTGTTAAATTTTTAGACAAATGCTTTACTCTTTCTGGTTCTTATCCTCATTTATAAAATGAAGGCATAGGACTAAGTTATCTGTAATGTCCCCTTTAGGTTTAGCTGCCACTCTGTGATATTTTAAAATCTTTAAATTAATTGGATTATGGGTAAAGCAAGACTTTTTTTTGAAACTATTCAATATATTTAAAGTGCTGGTATATCCAGTAAGTGTTAAATGTTACAGTTTCATAAATACCTAGTATAATAAGGAAGTCAAATTTTATTAAAACATTGTAGTGCAATTTCATCTGCAGTATGTTATACTGATATTGTATTTATTGTGTAGAGAGCAACTCTTTTTTAGATTTAGCAGTATTAAAATGTAAATCCATTTCAAATTTACTGAAACAGTTTCTCATTTTTATTTAAATTGTGTTGGTTAAACAGAACTTAAATAACCCTTTAAATTTTTTTCTACATTTTAAACTAACAACTTATCACAAGTGTTTTGGGTTTTCTTTGTGTTACTCATTTAGCTTCATTCCCATTGGTAAATATTGATTTGTTCCTCAGTTTTGAATGAAGTAGAAATTAATGAGGCGTTTTCTGTCTCACAATAACAAGTTAAAATTATAGCACTTTATCATGTCAGCACAGCTTTAAACACTAGGAATACCAGTGCTATTAGCACATTTCCCAAAATAGTGCAGAAGTTTGCTGTTGAAGAAAAAAATTACAGAGCATTTCTGCCAATATCACAGAAACATTTTCTATTCCTCTGCTATGCTAATTAAGATTTAAACTATTTTTATTAAAAATATTCCCAATATGTGACATTCTCTCTATCCTTTATTTACATTACCAGTTGAGTATTTATGTCCATACAGTGACTTTGTTTAGAGTGGATTTGGTTTGTTTTTAATAATGTTTTTCTCAAGTACTTAAGCCAGATGAGTTTTTCCTGCCCTCTCTTTTATCTGTGGCTTTCTTAGTTAATACTTTACCTGATATTTGCATGGCATTCCATGATTTATAAATTGCACCTTCCTATAGTATTGGAGGCAGGATTTGCCTGGAATATGAGGATTTTAGACCATAGAACTATTTAGGAAAACAAAAAGAATAACCTTTAAGCTTAAATAATTCAAGTAAAGTTTAGGAGAGTTAATTGTGTTCTGTTGACCACCAGGGGGTGCCTACATTATATCCACAGGAGTAATCTTAGATCTTAGAAATGAAGTAAAACTTTCAAAAATACAAAAGCATTCTTGGGAATTTAAAGCCTCAGTTCCCCTGCACAGTGCTTCTTACAGTAACAGCCAATAACACCACCAAAATTATGCTAAAAGAGGAAGTGGCTATTGACTGGTCAGATACAGATTTGGAATTGCATATTACTAAGCAGTGTTTGCTCAGTCCTTATTATATCATTTCCAAAGTGAGAAAAGGTTTCCTATTCCTGACCCACGATAATGGATTGCTTGTTAATTGCTCAGCTTAAAGTGGAAATTTTCATTCAATAAGTGATGGGACCACAGGTACTACTACTATGAACCCTAGGTTAGAATCTTCTGAAGGCCACAGGTCCCATTTTAAAAATTTTATGGTACAATTTCTTTTTACATGTCAAAATGACCTCTGGTTTGGAGTGGCCAAGAGAAAAGAAAGATCTGTTTTTAATTTGTTTTGAATATATGCATTAAAATACTTATTTCCTGGTAAATAGTATAGCAGACCTTTTGCAATTTCTTATAGGCTTAAAGGCAAATACATCTTTAAATACAAATTAGATCAAAGTCCAGAGATTATGTCTACTCTCAAAAAGTTTTTGTTCTGAACTACAATCATCTTACAGTGCTGTAAGCCAGCCTTTCCATTTGTGTGTATTTTCCTGAGGTCACCAGGTGTAATGAATGCACAGTGTAGCTAAATGTCTGTTTGACTTGAGCAGTTGGATTTCTGCCAGATTTTGTTTTCAAGGGGTATTAGAAGATTTGGTTACAAATCAAATCTCCCTAACATGACCATGGTTTTTCTGGTTAATGTGGGTGTCCACAATAAGATGACTTATGAAAGCTAATTATGTTGTGAGTTATAAATCAGCAAAATAGCTATGAATTCTGGGTGAGAATTACACAATCTCTAATTAAATAACAGCTGAAAAAGAGAGAAGTGTATTTCTATGCTTAAAATCACAATCTAGGCTCAATTCCTGTGATGGATTTCTTTAATAAAATTCCTTTGTGTACTGTTGTAAAGTAGTTCTTATATCAGACATTTAGGACAATGTACCATACTTCATCTATCCTTCCTTCATCCAATCAACAAGTATTTACTGAGTACCTATGATGTGACAGGCATTGTGCTAGATTCTGGCAAAGGACTCCAAGATAAACCAAACATATATCCAAATCTTAAAAATGTTTTATCCCTGGGTATAAGACTTATAAATGAGACATTGACAAGAGCAACAAGAGGGGTGTGGGTTAATTGCTGTGGGAGTTCAGAGGAGAGAAAGAATTATTTCTAGCTGACCAAATGGATAAAGGCTGCATGAAGGTGACACTGTGCTTTGAGGTATGGACAGAAATTAGGCAATCAGCAAAAAGGGAGAGGCAGGGTTTTGGTAAGAAGGAGGAACGTGATGAAAGTCTTGAGGAAAGAAGTGGTAAGTCATGAGAGAATTGTCAGCAGGACAATTCGGCTGTAGCAAGGAGTTGTGGGAGGACAGGCTAGACACATAGATCGAGGACATATGTAGAAGGTCCACCTGTTACATTAAGGCTTATGTTATCTGAACCTGGCTGCCTTTCCTCAAGTACCGGAGGCAACCATGAATTTGGATTAATTATGTAAAACCCTGGTCTCAAATTTTTTTTTATTGTTCTATTTTCCAGTAACAAAAATTTAAGTCCCCACCAATGTATGTGTGCATATATACTTGTACGTGTGTGTATATGTACACATATGCATGTACTATTGTAAGCTGATAACTTATGGCACAATACACTCTCAAGGTACAGCTTATCATTGATATAAATCCATATTTTAAAGTCTTCATAATTTCTAATTTTTGAAGTCTTGATAGTTTCTAATTTTTGGTTACATTTAACCAGATCTTACTGTATCATCATTATTTTACTTCTTAATGCACCAAGTTCAGGAGTTGTGCCAGTTTTGCCATTTCTGTTATGTGGACTTGTGCTTATATTATTAGTATGATTTTTCAATGCATAGTTTCCTTGAAAGCATCTTTTTAAGACAGCTGTCCATTTGGTAAGGATTAGTTTAGTTAACTTGGCCATGTAAGAGGCAGGTGTCAACCCCACCACATAGGGAAACTCCCTTTCTTCTGTCAGGATAACATAATACATATGATACAGGATTTTCCAACATACAAACTGAGGAAGGGAATCTGTGTCAATCAACCTCTATCTAAATTACTAATAAAGCTTCATTTTCTTCCTCACTTAGAAAAACAACTAATAACTATACACAGAAGTTGTACTTTTTCTTTCCACAAGACAATGGGACATGCACACCCTACTTTGGAGATTGCTGGTGTAGACAATGGGAAAGCAGAGCAACTGTTTGTGTAGTGGGATGGACAGGGCTGGCCTTCTGAAGGAGGACTCTGATACCTGTCTGTAGAATAGGTTCAAGGGAGAGAAATTGAATTGCAGTGGACCTTAGTTTAAGCCCTACCCACCTATTAATGCAATTGTCACTAAGTGCTAAGAATTCTGATCTAAAGTTTGAGTGAGGCTAGCTTTCGAGCAGTTCTAGGAGAATGTCACTCAAAACCTCTGATACCCTGGGAAAATGCAGTTAAATTTATAGAGTTAGAAACAGAGACATATTATATACAGAATATAAAGAGATGAAAGGGCTAGCTCAGAACGCCAGTGCTGAGACAACTAGAGCACACCACCTTTTTCATAAGAAGGTCTAGCCACAACCAAATTTTTATCATTGGCATATTCATATCCATTGGTATAGTTTGCTCATTGAGGACCCATTATTGTAAAAGTTAGCCTAATACCATAAACAAATATAGTAGACTCTCTGTTAACCTGCACTCAAGCACCTAATACCCTCAAGCAACCGACTGCTTGAGTGCTGGTTAATGGAGACGCTACTTAGATTTATGTGACATCTACCAATCCTCATAGGCGCCAGTTCACTTGAGAATCTACTGTATTTTGCTATTTAAAAAATGAGTTTAGAGATAATGCTCCATTTTGAGTCCAGTTTAGAAATAAAATATGCATTCACTTGACAAAAGCTCATTGATGATGATAATGTGCCGGAAGTTCACATATTCAAAGAGATAAAATTCAGTTAATAAAGCAAGTATCATGTATATGCAGAACATCTATTATGAATTCACTGTTTTCAAAGTGCTTTGATAGAAATCTTTTATGTATGTTTTGAGCAGAACCAATGAAAGAGACATTATATAATTGCATTCGGGTTAAATTTTTAAAATTCTGCTGCTCTTGCCCTCACATCTTTCTGCGTAGTGGTGCTGGTGGGACACAGCAGCCTAAGCAGTAGAGAAAGAAGAAGGAAGGTGGGAAAGGGGTCCTTAGAAGCTGCCTGTCATTGGACCATCAGTACCACCAGATGCCCAGACATGGCCCACCCAGGAATTACAAGGGGTCCAGAGATAATAAATTCTTCAGCAGATGAGTGCCGGGTACTTACTTTACTGGCAAGTAAGATTTTACTATTCCAATCCGAAGGAGGATCAACAACTTCCTGTTGTGTGTTTATTGTATCCATGAGTGACTTAATTAGTACTCCTTATTTTCTGAGCTTGGGTTGGCCTGAATCCTGGGCTTTAAAAATGTTTTAAGTGTCTAGTACCACTGAGCTGTGAAGGGAAACAGGCTGTCTTCGGGGTGTCTTCCTGTGCTTCCGCTGAGGAACAAAGCAAATCAGAGAAAGATAACCACCAGACACAGGGTGAAATCAAGTGTTAGTCCAAATAAAAAGAAGAAAACACTCAGAGTGAGAAAAAGCTCTCATTTCCGGTCCTCCCTGGCAGGGCCAGGCCTCTGTCCCCCGCCCCTTCGCAGTCCTCAGTGCATTAGGTTAAGGTCGTCCCTTGAAATTGAAGCTGTCTCCCTGTGGTCCAAAAAGCCTTTCTCCACCCCAGCTCGGATGGGAAACATTAGTCTTTCTACTGTTCAACATACGTTTTTATCCCATTACTTAATTACTTAATGGAACTAAACAGCTAATTCATTTCTCCAGGTTTTTTTTTTTTTTTTTTTTTTTTAAGTACAATCTCCTTCAGGGAAGAGCTGGTTTTGCTCGTAATCAGGGTCAGAGCAGCCATCTCTCAGCATGAAGGAGTCAGGCTTGACAGTATCCACATTGTACAGTCCTTTCTTCCCTTTCAGACCCTCAAGGCCTTAAAACTCCCCTCTTCTTTCCCCTCCCACAAAGTCAGGAGTATGAGTTTCATGTAATTGAAATGATTTCATGCCACTTTCTCTTTAAGGCCTGTTTTTAGTTTTCAAGTTTGCACAGCCTGTGGCAGTTTAGGGATGTTCTAATACACATGCTTGATTAAAATACAACAAACACAAAATATATATATAATAATATATAAAGCTGAGGTCCCGAAACATTCATTTAAAGTGAAATTGTACATGAAGCCAACCTACCCAGGAGTAATGAACTCACAGGGAACTCTGCTTCGAGTATGGGTCTAAATACATTTTTATATTTTATTATAATTATTTGAGCACATATATGCAAATGTAGAAGGTATATATTTGTGAATATACTATATGTTTGTGAATACACACACACACACACACACACACACTCTACCTTTCTACCTACTGAATCCTTAGCTCATGAAAAGTAGGATTCTATTGCATTTTTCTTTATATTTCCAAGCACATAGATACTTAGCAAATGTCAGATGAATATATTAATTTAAAATAAGTTCCCTGGTGGTCTAGTGGCTAGGCTTCGGCACTCTCACTGTCACAGCCTGGGTTCGATTCCTGCTCAGGGAGCCAACCATAAAAAAATAAAAAAAAAATAAAAGCGAACACAGTGATTTCAAATAGGCTGCCTATGTGCTGGCCCTCCTATTGGGGAGCATGATAATGTTCTGCTCAATGGTTTACATTGCCCTGCTCCATTTTGCCTTATTTTGGCAAAAGCAAACAGAAGGCTCTGTTTCCAGTTTGTACTTAGAGCACAGTGGCATGTTAGCTAGAGGGCTAAGGAGCACCAGGATGTAGGAAGGCTCATGGTAACTGCTGAGCATTTGGCTTTTCCACATTAGCTTGTTTGTAGTTCAGTGGAATAGGTTTTGTGAAGTCAAGCCAGATTTCTTTTTCACACCAGTTCCCAGAAAATCTACTTTATTTGAACAGTCTTTCTATACTCTATAGCTAGTGGCTCTTTATATGCAGAATACCAGAGACAAGTGCCCACTTTTTCCTTTTAAAAACTATTTTCAATGAGAAAAACATTGTTTTCTACATATAAAATTACAAAAATATGTATGCAAAAAGAAAAGAAGAAAGAGAAACCACTGTTAATTCCACTACCCAAAAATAAGCATTGTTAACATTTTAGTTTACATACTTGGAGTTTTTTTTTTCTGAGTCTATAGATGTGGCCCATGAAAGCATGCATTTGCCCCTTTCTCTGCCTCTTCAAACCCAGATGTTTACAACATGTTAGAACCATGTGACTTTACCCTCCACCACAGTCACTGACTGGGTTGAGGGCCACTGCCCCAAGGTGGGTCGTTCAGAATTATTCTCTCTCTGAAGATGAAGCTGTAATGTTTCAGTTAGGGGCTGCTGGAAATAATCTTGGGCCACGTAGAATGGGAAACAGAAAGTGGTTCAGAGTGAAAGAGGTGCATTGAAGAAAAAAATGAGAGCGCCCTGGCAGCAATCCTGGTGGCTGGTTCCAGTTATTCTAAGGCTTGAAAGGACATGAACTTTCTTAAGTTGTGTAGATAGAGTAGATATGTGGTGTGCTGCCTCATCAAACTGAGGTACCTGTTCCCCCAGATGCTAGAATGATGTTGCTGATGACTTGTCCTTGGGGTAAAGGAGCTGCTGGGGCCAAGGTCATACACCCTCTCCACTAGCAGCCAACATCCAGTGATTGGTTGATATGTGGGCATAAAGGCCTAAGATTCTTGCCCCCATATGGGACACCTCCATGGCCTTGACTGTGGCATTGATTACAACTGCCTCACAATTCAACTTTGCCGTATGCCCAAGCCTCCTTTCCTCACTCCCTTACAGGTACTGATGGAAGGAACACTGCCCACTAAACTTCCTGCATGCAAATCTCGGCCTCCATCCATTTCCTGGGGAGCTGACTTAAGACAGGGGGTGTGGTGGACCTGCCAAAATGTCCCACAGAATGAATGCATTCTCCCGTTCTCCCTTTATAATATGGCTTCTAATGTATCCTTGTAATAAATCACTCCACCATCATGACTTAAGATAGCACAAAATGGCTTTTTGGTCTTTGCAACCAAAGGAGTTCTAATATATCATTTTCTCATAGTAGGTTTCTAGAAGTAATGTTGATATTACACAAGAGATACATTTTTGATCCTTATTTCCACATCACCCTTCAGAAACATCGCACCAATTTACATTCTCATCAATAGTGTATGAAAGGGACCATTTCCCAGGCTCTGCACAACACTGTGTGTTTTTAATTAATTCATTCGACCTAAGTTTACTGAGTGCCTGCTACGTGCCTGGTTATGTACTAGGGGCCTGTGGTTAAATCCCTACCCTCCTGGAGCTTGAACTCTAGGTATGATTTAAGAGACAGGCAGTTAACAAAATAAGTAAGGGCGCTGTATTGTGCACCAGAAGGTGGTAAGTGCTACAGAGACATGTAAAACAGGTGGGGAGGGGCATCTATTTAAGTCCAGTGCTCAGAGAACTCCTTCCTGAGATGGTGACTTTTCACCTTGAAGGAGGTAAAGGAACAAGACATGAGAATTTCTGGCGGAAGGGCATTTTGGGCAGAGGAAATAGCAAGTTCTGGAGGGTGGATCACACGTGTGTTCAAGTAAGAGCAACCAGGCTGGAGTGGAGGGGTCAAGGGGGAGAGGGAGAGCAGATGCGGTCAGTGAGGGAATGGGGTCTGCTATGTGCTCCTGGGGCTTGTGGCTTTCCCTAGACCAGATGCAGAGCCCCTGGACAGATTGGACTAGAAGAGCAAGTTCCAACGCGTTCAAAAGGCGCCCTCTGGCGGCTCTGTAAGAAAAGACTGTAGTGAAGGCAAAATTAGACATGGGTACCAGTTAGGATGCTGCCTACCTGCACTAGAATGTACTTCATTGTTGTTTATTTTGCACTTGAACATTTTATATTAAATTGGTCACAAGTATTTCTTCTATTGGAAATTGCTTAATTTAAGATCTTTGCTGATGTTTCTATTAGCATATTTACCTTTTGTTTTGAATTTTCAATGAATTATTACTGTAGCTCTTTGTCATATATGCGTAGTTCTCTTTCCAATTGTTCATTTAATTTAATCCTGTTTGATTTTTTTAGATAAAGAAATTCTTTATTTTTATAAGGATAATTTAAAAAACCTTTTCCTTTAGGGATTCTGCTTGTGATATGCTTAGAAAATATTTTGCCAATATTATTGCTTCTGTTTGGGCTTTTCTATTTGCAAGCAATAGAAGCTGGCTTCATTAAAGAAAAATTATTATAATACTTGGGACTTAAGCTGGAACCGAGATAAAAAATCCAACCAGGCCACATGAAATTCTGGAACTGAGAGCTAAAACCATACCAGGAATCAAGCCTCTTTCCCATTTCTCTGGGCTCACCTGCTTGTTCCTCTCTGCTTCTCTCTAAGCATCTGCTTCATTCTTTTCTGTTTCTCTCTGAGAAATGCTTTCTTTCTCCATAGTGTGGCCAGTCCAGCTCTTGCATCATTGACAAGTGGACTACGAGCATCTCTGTGCCCCAGTTTCAACTCCTGGGAAAGAGAAACTAATTCATATAATCTGTCATAGTAGATTAGCCTATCACTCCCCACCCCCACCCCCCAGCACCCCCACTCTCACCCCCATGACAAACAGGCTGTGTCTGGGAAGAGTTGGAGTCATAGTTGTAAGGGGCTCATCTCAAGGGGACGTATGGAGAAAGAGCAGTTCTCAAAGAGAACAGGGGTATGCACTGAGCGTATGCCATAATCCACACTCATCTATATTTTATACTAATACTTTTATGGTTTTAAAATGTTCATACATCTGAAATAATTTTTGTATAAGGTATGCTATAGAATTATCACTGTACTTTATTGCAAAAGGTTAGTCACTTGTCCCTAAATTTGATAGAAAACAGCTGAACTTGTGCCAAAATTGCTATGGAAACGAATCAGGTGTCTTACATTTTAGATTGCTTAAATTACGTGGATGACTATTGCTATTTAAATAATGTTAAAAAAAAAAGAGTAGGAAAAAAAGGGGTTCCCTAGTGGTGTAGTGGCTAGGCTTCCACACTCTCAACGCCATAGCCTGGGTTCGATTCCCAGCCAGGGAACCCCCCGCCCTCCAAAAAAAAAGAGTAGAAAAATAATGTTTAGCTGATTGTTGGAAATTCCTCTTGGTGATACGTTTTGTTATTATTGTTGTTCCTTACCAATTGTAAAAACAGGCCAAAGGATAGAATCACATAAACATGATTATTCCACCCAATGGTTCATTGACCCAAGGAGGATGGGAGATGCCACCAGGCCACCATGTTCAAGGAATCCTTGTCCAGACCTTTGGTGGAGAAACAGCTGAACTCAGAAAGGCATTACCAGTCAAGTAGACTGCCACATCTTTCCCAACCCTTTTGCCCATAGGAAACAGGTGTCTCTAGTTTGGATAAATCACAGACATTGTTAAAGAAACAAAACCAGCCAAACAAATAAAAAATCTGGTAAGACTGCTGTTAGTGTTTATTTTGAGGGGGCTTGTCATTGGCCCAGATAATTTTTAAATGAACCAATTATATCATGATTTTTTTAAAAAGCCAATAACTACAGGCAAATTATTTCTTTGAGTCTCAGTTTTTTTCACTTGCCAAATGTGACTGTTGAACTAGATGATTTTTAATGTTCCCAACATAAAAATACTAATATTGATTTTCTAGTTTCCTGTGTAGAAATGTGTTGGCCTGCATGAAACTGTTAACTAAATGCTTCATTTCCCCCAAGACATTTACATCCACCAGAGCCAACACCTCCAAAACATACCAAAGGCCATTAAGAAATTAGCACACATTTAATAATGTCTCCAATAGTGGTGATTACAGAGGAGAAAGATTATCATCTCTTTTCTAAATCTTTAGTGGAGACTTTGTAGAGAACATTTTAAACAGCTTTTTTGAGGTATACATGTGACAAACTGTAATATTTAAAATGTGCACTTTGATGTAATTAGACATATGCATACACCCATGAAACCATCACCACATTCAAGATAATAAATATATCCATCACCCTAAAAAGTTTTCTTCTTTTCCTTTGTAATTTCTTCCCCTACGTGCTCTCCCCAGAAAACCACTGATTTGCTTTCTGTCACTATAGATTAGTTGGCATTTTAAAGCATTTTATATAAATTGAATCATGTACAGTATTACCTTTTTTAACGGGCTTCTTTCATTCAATGTAATTATTTTAGATTCACCCACGTCATTGTGTGCATCAGTAGTTCACTCGTTTTTGTTGTTGAGTAGCATGTCATTGCATGGAGCTAGCAGTTTGTGTATCCTTTCACCTTTCGATGAGCTTTTGGGTTGTTACCAGTTTGGGGCAATTATGAACCAAGTGCTATGAACATCTGCGCACACGAGGGGTTCCCTGGTGGCCTAGTGGCTAGGACTCGGCGCTCACACTGCCGCGGCCTGGGCTCGATTCCCGGTCAGGGAACCACAACAAAGGAACCTAAATAATAAATAAGTTAATAATACACACATGCTTCCACTTCTCTTAGGTAAATATTTAGGAGTAGAACGGTTCGGTCAGGTGATAAATGCATTTTTAATTTTTTAGGAAATAGCCAAACTGTTTCGCAAAGGGGTCGTGCAATTCTGCATTCCCAGGAAGAGTGTAGGAGAACGCCTATTCCCCCACATGCTCACCAGCACTTGGTGTGGTCAGCCTGTTTCATTTTAGCAAATCTAATAGGTGTGCCAAGGTATCTCAAAGTCTTGAGTGAAGAGGCATTATGGAAGGGTGGGGAAGGCTGGTGCGGATTCATTCTAGGGAAGATGACTGCCAGTTAATTTCATGCTCCTTCAATGCCTCAAACTGGTGAGCCTGGTTCTTCAAATGATTTTATGATTCTGCAAGCCACCCTGTGCCTTCTAATACATTTCCCTGGTTTGTGAGGTAGACTGAATAGGCCTCTGCTGCTTGTAAGCAAAGACCTCCATCTGCTGTAGGTGGCTCTTGTTTACTTCTGCCTGGCAAGCTTCCCCTCACCTTCTACTGGTAATAAACCCTACATCCTAACCACAGCATCTTTGCCTCTAGATCCTAGTGCCTCCAAAGATCTATTCCTCTTATACTTTGAATATCTGAGCCAATATATCCCCTTTTTTGGCTTAATTTAGTTTGAGCCAGGTTTCTGTCACTGAGACTGAAATCACCCTACCACAAGCCTTCCCCTTGTCTGTCTTGTACGCGTGTGTCCAGTGCCAAGCATCAGGCCTGGGAACCAGCCAGTGCTGAGTAAATAAACAAACCACTACACTCTTAAAATGCAAGACACTTTCGTAAATCGGTAGATGACAGAAAACTAGAAAGGTTGCTTTGAGAGGCACAGTAGTTAAGCACACATCCTCTGAAGCCAGATTACCTGGGTCTGAATCCCAGCTTGGCCATTTATCGACTTTGTGACCTTGAGCAAATTATGAATTTCTCCGTGTCTCAGCTTCTTTAATCTTAAAATGTAGATGATACTAGGACCTACCTCATAAATTAAAGGATTGAATTAGTTAGTTAATTTATAAAAAGCACTTACTGCCTGTGATACATGGGCGTGGTTTACAATTTTGCTTTTGTTTTGATGCTGCCAATGTTTGGATGCTAGAGTCAACATGGAAACCAACTTTGATGTGCTATTAAGAAATGATACGCTAAAACCTCAGCTGCGGGGGTGGGGGGGGTCTTAGATGAAATGCCCACTCTCGCTGAAAATCTGATTTTTATTATTTAACCAAGCACATGTAAAGTCCCATACTCTGACTCAAATAATTGAACATAACGTGGTTTAACAGAAGTTCATGTAATAAAGCCCCTGAGCTGACTGTGAGTTCATTTTAAGCTAGTGGAATGGCAAGGCCATCATAAAACGTTAAAAAAATCAGACTGTGTTTGAGAGCTCAGCGTAAGGACTTGCTCTTTACCCATGAGAGCTGCTTGGTGATGGAGAGAGCTGCCTTTCCAAGCTGCAGGCCCCCGACCCCCACAGGAGCTAGGTGAACATGAGTTTAGGGGCACATTAGCAAAGAAAGCTGACACATGACTGCGCTATTTCACTCTACAGACCAAAAACGCATGACTGTTTCTTTGAAGATTGTGTCTTTTAGATTTAAAGGAGGTTAACCAAACACTAGATCAATGAATTGCAACTTTTGAAAAGTATAAGCAGCTGTACTCATTGGCTGGCTTTTGCCCTAAAGGCCCAATGAGAGTGGACAGAGCCATGGCTGCCTCCTAAGGCAGATTGTCCCCAGCTGGTCCTGCCTTCAGTATGGTGCCCATGTGGTTAGCATTGAGTCTACCTTCATTATTGCTGTGACTCGTGACCACAGCCTTGGAAGGACCTCGAAGAAGCACTGGCCCTGCCCTGGTGTGATGCTAACATGAAGCCTTGTGAATCCTTCTAATCGCAGTGTTTCATTTTGGTCACATCCCTCTCAGTCCTGGAGGCACAGAAGATAGAGCTGATAGTGCAAATCCTGTCTGCAAGTGCATTTCTTTCTAAAGAGAGTTGCCAGGGTATTCGCTCACAGAGGAACCACTGGCTAGCGGAGCGCACACTAAGTAAACACTAAGGAATTGAAATGAATCAGGGGGATCAGAATTACTCAGTTTACTCCACAGTGAAAGTGGTTTAATTAAAAAACAAACAACTCTTCCTTCTGTTCCCACTGTTCCACCTCCATGGGGCTTTAAAGAAAAGTGTGTGTGTGTGTGTGTGTGTGTGTGTGTGTGTGTATGTGCGCACACGCGTGCACGCACACATGTGTGTAAGGTGCCAAGGTTATGACACCTTACTGAATTGTTTGTACAGTGCTACTAACATAAGCAAGTTCACAAACTTAATTGTCAGAATTTGGGGACAACAACAGCTGTGATGGCCATTCCAGAAAGAGTTCCAAAACAGCTTTGAAGGGTGGATTAGGCGCTGGTGCTGGTGCACAGCTTCCCAAGGAGGGTAGTTAAAAGTGACCGTAGTCAGCAATGAGGAATGTAACACTTTTCCTAGGATGAGTTTACAAAATTAATTGTCTGACCTCGTACATCTGGGTCTGGGTGGTGTTTACATGGGTATGTAAATCCATAAGAACTCTCCAAGCTCTACACTTAAGATTTGTGCATTTTACTGAATTTAATTAAGCCTGGATTTTAAAAATCATGGCCAAAATACATTTCTAAGAAAGCTGATTGGGGCTGGGCTTGCCCCTAAGCATGAGGATAGTCAGATCCATAGAGCATGGCCCCAGGAGCAGGGTTCTCTAACCAGTGACCTCTAAACTGCCCTAATGGGCCACTCCACGGTGCTGACAGACAAGGAGGCCTGCTGGGGCAACCGCAAAGGGATTTGTGGATGTCATTTAGCAGTGACCTAGTCCCCAAGCAACTACCTCCATTGTTTGATACCATCCTGGGTATGTCTCTGCAAACCTGACACCTGGCAGCAGGTGGGCGGAAGCACTGGTCCTTCAAGATGGAGAAGGGAGGCAGGAGAAATCTGGGAGGCAGTGATAAAATTTAGCGGATCTGGGCTGCATGTGCAGGTCTTGGGCAAGAAAGAAGCTATGGCCAAAAAGCCATGAGTCACAAAAGCAACAGGAACAGACTTGCTGAGCCAACCTGTCTTCTACTGGATCCTCCGAGGAGTGTGAGAAAGGGAGGAAGGTCACACGGACCAGCAAGGGCCCTGCAGGGCCACGGCCTCTGGCGGGCATGAGTCCTCCCTGGGGAAAGACCATAAGGGTGAGGTGCAGATGCCCCAGTCCCCACCCCAGAGCCACGGTGTCTCCACACCCAGTCTCAGAACCACAGCAATCATCTGCCTCCGCTCTGACGTGCCTTGTGTGTCTCCAAATGAGAGAACGCTCACCCAGCGTCCAGTCTCGCACCCTGATGTACCGAGAACTTCCTTCTTAATTAACCAACCACCCCTCCCCCACGCTTACTTGGAGAATCCACGCTAGATTTTGCATCTGGGCCCCCTGTTGCTGATCCCCGCAGCGCTGGGACGTGCGAGCCTCGGGGCAGGGGGCAATGGGAGAACGCCGCCCCAGCAGGGGGCCCCAGAGCCCGCCCCCCTGGCCTGCGCATGCGCACGGCGCCCGCAGCGCCCCGGGCCCGCGCCGTCCTACCAGCGGCCTCGGTGTCCCCAGGCCTCTCCTTCTGTCAAACGTGACTGTTTTCCATTCGAGGACAGGTCTCCCCTGCTATCTGAAAGCAGAGCGATCCTATGAAACCTTCCGTGAGGCCAAGTGGCGTGAAACAAAGAAGCTGTGGCCGTTAATTTACATGAAAAAAATGAGCGTTCTAAGACGCCAGGAATAACATCAAATCGCACCAAATAACACCAAAACCTAAAATAGCAATAGGTACAGTCCAAACAGTGCCACTTTCACTGCGTGGGGGGCACGCCGCCTCTATAAAGGGCTCCCCGCAAAGCAGACGCCGAACTGACCGCTCCTTTAGTGGGGCCCTTCGGAAAGGCCAAGGGGGAGGCGGGCGGACCTGAGCTCCCGGCAGGCCTTCCTCACCCGCCCTCGCCCAGTCGAGAAGGAGACAAATGGCAACTCGTTCCCACCTAAAAGAGTGAGGGTCCCCTTCGCTGCCCAGCCCATCTCAGGCTGGCAAGCGGGCCTCGGCGTTCGGGCTTCACCTCCTACCCAGGTTGGTTTCTGATGCTTTGATGGTGCTGACCTCACTATGGTGAATGCTTGCTGGCTCCTTTGGCTGTCTACCAGCATCTATTCGTTATTTCCATGTTGGTTGAGCCTTTTACTGCACAAATCTTGGTGGGGAACCTGAGTTGAACAGGTAGGGCCTCTCTCCATCCCCTGGGAGTTAGCCTGAGCGGCTGGGGATCGGAGCCCAGCCAATCGGATGCAGCCACCTGCGACTTTAACTCCTGAGCAATAATGCAAGGATGAAGGGACCCTGGAGAAATTATACACTGGACACCTGTGCAGCCTGAGTAAGTGTCCACAGGAAGCAGAACTAGAGGTAGCTTCTCATTGCCCTAAAGTGTGACCTTGTTGGCTAACTACCCAAGGCTAGTTTCTGTTCTTGGTTTCCTCTGACCAGTTTAGTGCTTGCTGTCCACCTTTCCTTTCTGTGAGGCTTGAGCTCCTTTCCCCAGACTCCGGGGACAGCGATCATTCCCATGCCCCTGTGGGTTGCTGACCCTGATTGCAGGAGCAGCTTTCCTAGTGATTCCTGCACACCCTCTCTGGTCTGCGGAGAGCCAGCATTCAGCTTACATTTTGGTAACTGTCAGGTTCTTGGTTACCAACTACATTTCAAAGTTCAGCAGCTTGATGTGACCGGTCACTCCAAGCAACAAAGCAGGAAAAAGAAAGACAGCTCCGGAGGACATGTGATATGAAGGACGTTTCCATGACCTGACAGTTCCATGCCTAGGCCCTTATCTCACTCTCCTAAGCACCAGCCTCTGCTAAGTTTGTAGAATTTCTTTGGCATGAGTGTTCTGTCTTCTATGAGATTTGCCCACCTCCATCCTCTTCTTCCCAAGTGACATTTAGAAGTATCGGAGAGAACTTCAAGTTACATAACGGCAATGAGGAAGGATGGCCTAATCCCGGGGTTGGCATCTGTCTTTGCTGGTATCCCCTGAGGTCTTGTCCCTCTTGGGGACCACAGCCACCTGTCCTTTGGTCACTGTACATGGGCTTCTGCAGCTGTTGTTGGTGAGTCTTGCCTCCAGACTCTCTGAATCACCACTGTCCTGACCCTACCGCTCTTGCAGGCTCCCAAGTCTCAGCGCTTTGGTGCCCCTCCTTTGGAGCCCAGAACCCCTTAACAGTATTTCCTGTCTCATTCTGGAGGGCCTGGGCCTCTGTGAAGCAGCCGTAGGGCCACACCCATCTAAACAATTCTCTCACTTACTGTTAATCCACTTCCTGGATGTCATGTTGTTCTGGCTCCATTCCAAGCACAGGGCAGGAACACAAGCCCACTTGCTTTGACTTGCTTGGGATTTTGCTGGTCATCATCACTCCCTTACATTAGAATGTTGACACCAAATTGGGGAGTCAGGGAACAGGCCCTCACATGTGTTGAATACTCGTCCCCTCAAATCTCTCCAAGTTCCTCCCCAACTAGGAAGCACGACTTGTATGTCACTGTCTGCAATTTCTCTTCTCCGTGGTTCTTGGTACACTCTGCAAATAATTTTCTAAGCTTCATGTTAGTGTTAGGAGGCATAGCAAGGATTGGCACCTTATTCAAGCACTTATCCTTGCTATAGAAAGCCACACGTCTCATCAGGTTTTCTGCCACAGGCTTTAAAAATGTCTGTTTTGAAAGTCAAAGTTGAGCTATAACTTCTTTGTTCCAGGCTGTTTCTGTTGTTCCTCTGCAGGTCATGCACCTGGAAAACTACAGAGGATGCCAAAAAACTCAAAAACAAACAAAACAAATGAAAAAACAACCAACCAAACAAAAACATGTACACATTTTAAGAAAGGAAAAAACTGTATTAAAATTGTAATACTAAATATATACCAATAACAAAAGATGAACACAAGTCACGTTTGACTTCTGCAATTACAAGGGGTGCTCAAAGTGGTTACCATCAGTGTCTACCTAATACATGGATAACATCTCTTAAGATGTGTATACATTTCTTGGCGCCCCCATATTACTGCTTGATGGTTAGGGTGAGAGAGGCAGAGTAAAGAAATAAAAATTGGATAACTTAATGTTAAAACATTACCCCATTACGGAATCCTAGCTCTGTTATTTTCTGTGTGCCCTTGGGAAAATTATCTGCTCAGGGCCTCAGTGTTTCAATTGACAAAACAAACAAACAAACAAACAATAAATAGAATCTGATTCATGAGTTTGTTGTAAAGATTAAATGAGAGAATTCATTTAAAGTGTTCAGTGTAATAGGTAGCACACAGTTCTTGCTTTTGGAGACTCAGTGTTATACCCCATTAGGAGACACTCCATAAAGAAAGGAGTATTTGATGATATTGGGTGCAACAGGATTTTATCTGCTCAGCTTTTTACAGTTACAGCCAAAAGAACAACACAAAATCCCCCAAGCATGTAAGCCCTTGAATATTTTAATATTAAACTAAAGTCACCTGGCAAAATAAACTGACAGCGAATCAATTCCAAATTTTCTACAAGAAACATTTCACTTTTAAATTATTCTCAACTACCACTAGGTGGTGTTTTGTTTGATTAATTCAAAAGTAAAATTTTCTTTAGACTTCTATTTCTTCTTCTCCCCTTAGAAGGACCTGGGAGCAGCATGACGCAGGAGACAAGCCCTAATGTAGGAAAGAACTAGTTTGCCTGACTGAGGGACCACTTTGCATTTACAATTCTTGCACTTTCCTTTTAAAATAAACATTTCATATTTAAATAATCAAATTCCCTTTTAAATGAAAGACACTTCCTAGCCTTTTTAATTATTTCCCTGAACAGTGTGTACATTCCTATCCTAGATATACCAAGTCTTTGACAAATACATTACTAAAAACACTTGGTTAAAAACCAAAATTATGGATCACTTAGGAAAGTCCTCCCAGCTACTAGAGCAACTATTTAAGTAACGTGGATGCATTCTTCTCCCATTAGAAGTGGTAACATGGGGTTCATGTATCAGCGCCAAGCCTTCCTCTCCCTCTATGTCCCCCTCCTTGTGCTACTCACCAGCCCCGGGCCCGTGGGCAAGCTCCTCTGAGGCCTCTAAACCCAGGCTCTCTCACCTGTACCACCAACATCTGCCTTGCAGGGTTGTTATGAACCGATCTTTTAAAAATTTTTTAATGTAAAGTTTTTGGCACAGACTGCCTGGAAAATGGCAGATATTAAGTACAAGTGTATTCTTTCTTTGGGATCCATTGACCTTCTGCCTGAAAACGAAGTAACAGGCAGGAGTTGTGCAGGGTCTCTTTCTGGCCCTCTGCTCTCCCTCCCCTGCTCCAGGTCCAGCGTTCACGCGTTTCCATCCTGTTTGCTGTCCCAGGGGTCGGCTCGGAGTGCATGAACAGCTCCTTTGTCCTCTGGCTTCTGGCCGAGTTTGGCCAGTGGACACAAGCTTGGAGGGAGTGTGGAGAGAGGGGTTGGGATTGGTTCGTCGGGTCCCTTCCTGCGGGTCCTCGTGGGCGGGTGGCAGCTCTCCACTGTATGTTGCAGCATCTGCAGGGCAGCCCTCTCCACACGGCTCCCTCTCCCTCTGGGTTCCGGTAACTGCTCCCTCTTTGGCCCACTAGAACCACCCGCAGTCACTGAACTTGTAGAATCCCTATGCCCTGCTCTCCGTATTAGTCCCTTTACTAAATTCTCCTCGCGTTACCTAATTTCAGTGCGCCACTCATTCCCTGCTGGGTCCCTGCAGGTACCGAAAGAATTAGCCTTAAACTAGTCATTACTTGGAGTGTCCGTGCTTCTCCAGAAATCCTGACGATACTCGGTCCGAACCCCAGTTCCGGGACCCGTGAGAGCTCAGCCGCCTCCCCACCACCCCCGCCCAGTGTTCTCTTGCTGCTTTCTGGGCTCCCGTGTCTGCATCTCCTCGTTTCAGCTCAGACCCCACATGAAGCTCCACCCGCTCTCCGCCGTCCTAAGAACTCTGAACGTATTCATCATTTTGTGATGCTCTGCGACTTTGCTGAAAGAGTGGAGGTGACCCGGCCGGGACCCCACAGCATTCCCCCTAGACTTCAGTCACCTTTACTGCCTCCCGAGCTGGTTTCCCCCGCAGCTGAGCCCCCATGACCTGCTGTCTCATGCCGTCTAACTCCTTCGCTCCCCCGGCTGCCCACTTTCTCTGACTGGAGCACCCATGACATCTCAGTCTGCCTCCCCCAGCCCCTTCTGCAATTCCATGGAAGACGATCACCTCATCTAGCGACCTGTGGGGAAACAAGCAGGCTCAGCAAGTCCCGGAACCACCCAGCGCTGCGCGAACTCCCCACCTAACCCCACTGACAGTCAGGCCACAGCTCTGGGCCTTTAGGTTTCATACCTTCAGTCTCTTCTCTTTGTCCCAACAGCCCTCGGAGTCGTAGCTCCCCCTTGAAGTTATTACCTCCGTTTTACCTCAAGGTTCCTACTTGGACTTGTCAGATGCCTTTCAGCATCTGTGAAACTCGTTCCCTGTATTAAATTCTGTTTAACTGCCAGGCGGTTTCAGTTTTCCTGAATGGACCCTGCCTGACGGATACATTAGTCTGTAGCTGGATCGCCAAGTGCCACTAAAAATTCTATTGCTGTCTAAAAGGGGGTGAATGGATACTGGGCACAACTGTCAGTCTTCAAAACAAAATAAAGATCTTAGTCCTATTTCATTTCTTCCCTTACAGACCACCATATATATTTCAGAATTGGTTGAAACTATCTTGAGCTTTTGTTCATTTTTGTACTTTATGCCCGTAGCATTTAAGAATTCTTTAAACAGTTCTACTTAAACTCACACATACAGCATCAGTAATTATTTGAACTATACATTTTACTGGTTTTATTTTCTACAACTCTTTCTGGTATATCAGATCTTCCTGCTTTATAAGTTATTTATTCAGATTCTTTTTCCTTCCCTGGGTAATGTTTTAAAGAAAGGATGTATGTCTGTATGTATATGTAGGCAGGAGGCATATGTGAAAGTTAAGACGTAAACGACCTGAACTTTTCACCAACAACTCATGGCTCTTGTATCACGACAATGCACCAGTTCACACAGCACTGTCTGTGAGGGAGTTTTTAGCCAGTAAACAGGTAACTGTATTGCAGCATCCTCCCTACTCACCTGACCTGGCCCCCAGTGACATTTTTCTTTATCTGAAGATAAAGGAAATAGTGAAAGGAAGACACTTTGATGACATTCAGGACATCAAAGGTAATATGACAACAGTTCTGATGGCCATTCCAGAAAAAGAGTTCCAATTTTACTTTGGTTATCAGGGTCTTTGATGGTTCTATACAAATTTTAGGATTGTTCTATACCATGAAAAATGCCACTGGAGTTGTCATAGGGGTTGCATTGAATCTGTAGATTGCTTTGGGTCATATGGATATTTTAACAATATTCTTGCAATCTGTGAATGCAAAATATCTTTATACTTATTTGTGATAAGCATGTATTAATTTGTGATCCTCTTCTATAAAAGGCACTGGAGAACATCTGCATGTATATTTGAGGAAAAAAGATGCAACTCATTGGTCTACTATTAAATAATAGAACCCTTCTAGTTTGAGTGTTGATAATTTATTTTACAATTAATGTTTGATCTGGTGCTTTGGACTGCTACAATAAAATTATACATATTTTCTTTTAACATAGGTTCCAATGTCACATGGTCTTTATTTTAGAATAAATCCTTTAATTATAGAAACATTATTTGCTGATCACACTTTATATATAGTAATATGTAACTGGTAAATCATTTACTTAAATGGTAGGACTATTTTTTCAGAAAAGTATTATATTACTTGTTTTATTTTCCACATAGGATGCTAGCTCTCTAGGATCTTAGTATTTGCCTAGTGAATACCGAGGTCTCAATCTATAGTTGCAGATAGTTTGGAAAGACCTGCACTTTTTTAAACATGTGAGAGAATTACAGAAAAAAGTTATTTGTATTTATTAGAAGTTTAAAGAAATGGTTTTTAATAGAAAATAAATGGTGTAACTCTACTTCTTCAAAAGTAACTTACCCTGTGGTTAAGAAAATCTCAATGCCAGATTAAAACTTTTTCTTCTAAATCTCTTTTAGAACTAATTGCTTTGATAATTCAGTGTTCTCTAGGTGTTTGTGTGTGTCTGTGCACACGTATATTTATATAAGATGAAGGCCTAGGAGTAAAAAGATTTCTTGTATAATTAGATTCTCACAAATTCAGTGTCAAGCATCAAACTCTTACAGTCTCAGATGTAGAATTAGCAAAACTACATTTAACAGTAAGTACACACCAGAGACGAGATTATCTTTCCTGTCCTCTGAAATAACTCAAAGGAAACATGCATTTGATCTTTTAATACATCAGTTGTCAAACTTTGTTACAGAAATACATCAGATCGTCTTCATGAAATCTTTTATCTATTATCACATAATCCAGGCTAAGAACATTTGTTAGAATGTGTACCTTAAAATAAAAAATAGCCATGTGATTCTTTGTACCTCTTCAGATTGATTCAATCTGAGAGGTTAAGACTAAAACATCACTCTACATTCTCTCCACCAAAACTGCTATGTCTTTTTCTTAGAACTTAACCACTTCTAACATAATACACAATGTACTTAATTATTGTGTTTCTCAACATACACCCCACTCCCTGCCCTGTAGAATCTAGGCTCCACAAAAGCAGGGATTTCTGCATTCTGGCAATTGGTGTATTCCAAGTGCCTAGAACAACGACTGACACCTACTGGCCCTCAAACGTTCACTGAATACAGTATCGGTAGGAGGTGAGGTCAGAGATGTTGTAGGCCATTATCAGGACTCCGGCTCTGAGTGTGATGAGGAGCCACTCCAGGATTGGAGTAGAGGAGGGCTGCCCCTGACTTATGTTTGAAAAGCACCACTCTAACTGTTGTGTTTGAGGATGGGCTGGAAGCAGGGGAGAGTTACGAGGCAGACACAGTAGTAATCTGGGTGAGAAATGATGAGGGCACAGATCAGGGTGAGAGTATAAATGGTGAGATGTAGTTGAATTCTGGTTTATTTTAAAGAAAAAGCAAACAGCATTTCTTGATGGATTGGATGTGAGCTGTTAAGAGAGGAAATCAAGAATGACAATAGGTTGCTCTGCCTTAAGCAACTGAAGAATGGAGTTGTCATCAGTTGACTTATGAAAGGTGTGGGAGAAGTATATTTGAGGGTGGAGTGGGGGAAGATTAAGAGTTCAGTGTTGGACATGTTATGTTTAATATGTTTTGTTAGGCACCAAGAGACACCAAAAGCCGGTGGGTCTGTCTGGCTCAAGCTGAAGGAATGTTTCAGGCTAGGGACATAAAGTTTACTATACATGAATGGGCTTAAAAGTGAATGCAGAGAAGAGGAGTAAGGCCTGAGCTCCCTGCAGTTAAAAGGTCTTTGAGAAGGACTAAATTTTATCACAGAAATAGAAAGAATATCAGGTTCTTCTCAGGTAAGGAATGCCCTGAAGGAAAAACGTTATCATTATCAGGTGATGTTACTAAAGATAGGTAAGAACAAGCAAATTATGAACATAATTTAAAGATAGAATTTATTCTCTGATGGTTTACTCATGCAAACTGCACATAAAAGAAAATAGTACAGTTTGTGTAACATTGCAAATAATAAGGACTCAAAATGCTAGGTACAGAAGTAGTGTGACATCCTGAAAGTTAAAATGAAATTTGTGTTTATACAACTAATAATTTTTATTTGCTGAGTACAGACTGATTTACAATGAAAGTTTTGCTAACGTTGGTAAGCTCATTAACCGTTTACATGACTTCTTACATCTATGTAGTTTTATTTTACAGTTGCAAGAATTCCTGTTATCAAAGAACTTTAACTTGCATAAATAATAAAATGAAAGGAAAATGCACTGAAGGACTTAAGAGAAAAATTGAGGCTTTTCCTAACCCATCCAAACTACAGTAAAAAATAGATTTCTTGCAGAATTCATATTTTGTGCCTTTAAGATCAACTCCTTACCATAACTATGAGAAAAATCATGATTAGAAATTACTTCAAAATTATAAAATCTGTTAAAATAAAAATTTAGAAGTAGAATTACCAACTAAAAATGCTTTCATTTTTAATAAGCCAAACAATAAAATTCCTATTATCCTCATAACTTAAAAGTCCTGAAATGTCATTTGTATAATTTGAATATTTCCCAGTTTGGAACTTAGGCAGGTGGGATATTTCCTTGAATTATTAAATGTCAGTCTCATTAGGAGATGGCACTGAGACTTTAGCAAATAGTGTAGTATGGATGCAGAACAAACTACACAACTTATTATAAATGCATTACAGATATTTACATAATGGAATCCTGTCTGAATGCCAGAAGTTGCTACTGGGTAGGACTCATAACTATTTTACAAAGTTTTCTTACACACATCTACTACTTTTTAATTTTTAACAATTTAGTCTATTTTAAAATAGTGTACTGTATTTTGAACATAAGTGCAGAATAAAAATAGATAATGGCACATTAGAAAACTCAGTATCCCACAGATGACTGGATAATGAGAAAAGTGTACCTACAATCATCTCATCAGAAACAAACTACATCATGGAATGTTAGTTATCCAAGCCTGCACAGTATAATGACATTTTAAATTGCAATCATCTATTGGCCAGCATCACACTGAAGGCATCGTTAAACATTCAAGCAAAGACTGCTGGCATAAACTATTGAAACACGCACACGCACGCACACGCACACACGCCCCTATACACATACACATACTCTCTCACACTCACTCTTGCTTCCCACATTATAATTACATTGTTCTAAAGATAGATACTGATTTTTTCCCACAAGAAACATTATCAAAATTTGCTACCAAAAGATGACAGTGCTTTCACAAGAATAAGTACAAGTTAGCTTGCAAGTACAAGACAATGGGGGCAGACAGTCTTAAATTATCTAAGTAGTAATTGTTAGGCTTTTCTGGCAACCATAACATACTTGATTATGCACAACCTTATCACTTTGTAACCTGAAATCTGCAAAAAAAACCAAAAACAACCTAATTTCAAAAAATTATTAGACATCTGATAACCCTGTATTGTACACTGTATATTTTCTTACTAGCCTCAAAACATAGGGTAAAAAGTATTGAATTTAAGACTTAAAAAAAGTCATTTTTGAAATAAAGGATTCCAAAATTCATGTCTACTTAAAATCTTTAAAAAAGAAAATGCGCTATTAATAATCCTAATTTAGTTTCAGATTAAGAGTGTGCATAAAAGCACTGTATGTCTTTTACCATGTTTTCACTCACATAAAAAGTGTTCTCTCATGATTTCCTTTTGCATAATGTGCAAAATAAAAGGCAAGAAGATTAAAAGCAAATTTCTACCTTTCTCTTGCTAGTGCTTTGACTTTGTTAATATTACAAAGTCAGTAGGGACTTAAGCAGAACTTTGGTATAAATGATGTAACAAGATTACCATCACAGCTGAGGATTAAGAGGTGGTCAAAAGAAATGGAAGTGGGAAGAGAGATTCAGTAACACCCCCATTTATTAAAACACCACCAAATTAAAAGTGAAGTAAACCATGATGAATTATAATACAATTTACACATTGAGC
Organism: Lyroderma lyra; assembly: GCA_004026885.1. NCBI lineage: Eukaryota > Metazoa > Chordata > Mammalia > Chiroptera > Megadermatidae > Lyroderma > Lyroderma lyra. Next base: position 60,279 of record PVJL010005608.1, read on the forward strand.
ACAGAAAAATTAATAAATCTAACAATATTTATAAAAAAAAGCAAAATCAGTCTTTTTCCAGAGACTAAAAACTGTTGTTCAGTCTGATCAACTGCTGCTACACCACTTTAGAGCCAAATTTAATTTCAAGTAAAAAAAAAAAAAAATTTACAACCACAGATTTCGCATAAGTGGAAACTGGTTTTTCCTTGATTTCCCTTTGAAGTCTAATGAGTATCTAAAACTGCTGCACCGCAGGTTTCTAATCAACTTCCTGAGGGCTGTGACTGGGACGAAGGAGCCAGGACAATCTGTGAAAGGGCAGGCTCTGAGCTCTGGTCCGCCATCTGGGTGAGGACTGAAGTGGCTACTGCCCCTGCCTTGGAGGTGGAGCTGACTCCATTGGATGTGCTGACAGAACTATGCTGTATTGCTTCAGTATGTGGGCTACTCGGCACTGACAGGTCTTCTGAGCTATCATCTTTATCAGCAGCTGAGTGGAAAAAAGAAAAATTACTTGGTTTCTTAAAATAGTTATAAGACTATCAGTAGGTTGAGTCAATATACAGAGTAAACAAAAAGTATTTTATACAGTTATTCAGATACCGTGGTATGAGGGGAACTAAGTAACTGAAAGGTGGCTATAAGTCATGAAGCAGACAGTTTATCTGCAACAGGTCAAAGGAAGGCACAGCCATCCATACAGAAGCATATGGGGGCCCAGTGCCTCAGAGAAAAGAGCTGAAGAAACATTTGCTAAATAGTGTTAAGAAAGAAAATGGGGTAGGAATCTGGGAGATAGCCTCCGACAGCTATAATCACTTAACATATTTAACAAAAGCAGTCTGCTTGCCTAACATCCCATTCTTACTAAAAGATAAAAATGTATAACCACATTTATAAACAAGATAAATTCTTCCATAGAAATTGTATCTTCAAATTACTCCCTCTGCACGCTCCAGACCTACTTTCTGGCTGACTTTCCATCTACTGCGGCATGGATGATTACAACACCTGACTCTAATGATGCACCACATGAAAAGAGGCGACAGTCAGAATCCACACGCCAACCAGCTGTTACAGTTTCTAGAATTAACTGGGACACAAATAAAACTCTATATAGAACTCCAGATACTGTAATTGAAAAGCTATTCAGGAAAGGGAATTGTAAATATTTATGGAAATAAATCTACCAATTTTGAGGCCTGAATGACGAATCTCCTATATCTTTCTTATTTTAACAAATTAGAATACAGCAATTTTATTTCGTGAAGAATTTGATATGGGGGGTTCTCTGGTGGTGTAGTGGCTAGGCTTCGGCACTATCAACTACATGGCCTGGGTTAAGATTCCCAGCCAGGGAACCACCACCACCACCAAAAAAAAAAAAAAAAAAAAAAAAAAAAAAAAAAAAAAAAAAAAAAAAAAAAAAAGAATTTGATAGGAACAACTAACACAGTTACAGTGGATAGAAGTTATGCAACACAGTAACATAAACATCTGTGAACCTAACACCCAGCTGAAGAAAAGAGAACACTGCCGATAGCCCGGACGCTTCCTGGAAGCTCTTCTCCTTCCCAAAGGGGATGCCACGCTGGTATTTTGTTAACCATGATCCCTTGATTTTTCTTTGAAGTTTTGCCAAATAGGTAAGAACTCCTATATAATACTGTTTGGTTTTCTTATTGAACATTCTAAAAATAGTATGATACTAGATATATGAGGGTTGTCCGGAAAGTATCCAGTCGCTAATAGGCAAAACAGAGGCATTTATGGCTGGATTTTTTTCTGGACAGCCCTCATATTCTTTTGCACCTTGCTTTTTTCACTTGGCATTAAAATACTTTTTATTTGGTGCTTAGAAGTAAACAATAAGCAGGCTTTCTATCAAATCTGAGAATGCATACTAGCCTGCTTACTGATGGCCAAGTCCCCATTCTGAAAGTCAATGATTAAAAGAGTATGGACCCTATGAAGCAGGACTGATCCCATGATTTACAGCAGGCACGTTCAACCTGTGGCCCAGGATGACTTTGAATGTACCCCAACACAAATTCTTAAAACATTATGAGACTTTTCTTTTGTGACTTTTTTTTTTTTTTAGCTATCTAGTTAGTGTTGTTAACACTACGCTATCGTTAGTGTTAGTGTATTTTATGTGTGGCTCAAGATAATTTTTCTGTTGTGGCCTAGGGAAGCCAAAAGGTTGTACACTGCTGATTTATATGACGAAGACAGAGGGGGGAGGAATCTAGAAAGAACACGTTTATTCAAATACCATTCCTTACTTTGAGGGTTTTCTTAAATGTAGTAGTTCTTACAGAATTTTGACAAATTTGCCCCAAATTCATGCATTTTTGAAAAGCAGGTTTTAAAATACGTAAGTGAAATAGAATCCCATCCTCTCTATAATTTGCTATGAATGCAAAACCACACCCCTGGATAAAAAGTTGATACCAAGGTATTATAAAAAAATCACAATCCATCATCATTTTAAAATTACACAAAGCAGAAAGGATACTTTTTGATGAAGCAATAATAAATGTTGTAATATTTACAATTCTGTTAGACAGCCAACACAAATAATTACGTGTTTGAAGAACCCACAGGTAATTGAACTGGAGAGAATACTGAAAAGCCCTTTTTGTTTACTTTACCAGTATTTTTCAATAGGACAACAAACCAACCTTTCTCTCTCAATTTTAAGTTCTAGGAATACACCAGCTTTCAAAAATAAAGAGGCTGATCTGTGATGAGTGGAATAAGAAAATGTAAATATACAGTAGACACAATGAGTCAAAATTAAATGGTAAATTCAAAGGGACAAGTGATTATCCAGTCTTCAGAATTAGGTAGAGCAAAACTTTAGGCGGTACAAAAAATCAGGTACTCACTTATAAATTCTGTAATTATAAATTTAATATATAACTTTATAATGTGATGTAGCTGCACCTATGTCCACTGAGAAGGTGAGGGGAGAAAAATTACTAGTATAATCAAAAGCACTAGAAAGATAGAAGAAATCTTAGGGTACTCAAAGGGCCATATTCAACCCTATCTAAGTTAAAAGAAACCAGCTGCTTTGACAGTTCACTATCTGAAGTTCATTTGTTCACTGAGAATAGAAGTTCTCAAATATGTTTAGGGCCCAAGAAACTTTCCTTCCCACTTATGATTATGAAAACCACCAGAATACAATTTTAATTATGCCCAGAGACCTAGAGAATATGAATTAATGGCAATTAGATCACTCTTGTGCTTTATTCTTCACAGAACCCAACCATTTAGAATGTATTCAAATTTTCATTCATGTTTTATACTATTTGACTGTTAAGGTGCCAATTGTCATGATTTTCCTATGGCTGATGGGTTTCCTAGAATGCAGGACTTTCAGTGTTAAAACTGAGACCTTATGATAGTGTGACTTTATTACTATCACCTTTATCTGAAAGATTTTGTATTAGTCTTTAATTTCTACTAAACCTTAGTTTTCTTTCACAAATGTTTTACAAGAGTTAACTAGTACTATAGCTCACAACCACTGGCAACTGCTGTGTGAAACATGATGAACAGTGCTAGGTATTTGTGATTTCCCTATCTTTTCTATAAGATTTAAATATTCACCTAGCTAATCTCTATATTTACTTTGACTATTTAACAACAGAGAAGTCATATTTTTCCCCAAAGCCTTCAAATTTGAGAAAAGAAATTACTTTAAAATTTCTACAAAATTCAATTATCTCCCAAGAGCTAAAGAGAACTGACCAAATGCTATAACTATACTTTAGTTAATTTGGTTATCTACATAACTAGATTGAAAAAAAGTTAGAAATATTTCCAAAGACAAAAATGTCTTATTTAAAATGTCTTATATTCTCATAACCTAGTATAACATTATGGTCACTAAAAATTTATTAATCTAGATTTTTCAGCCAATTTATTTAATGGTATATAGTACACAAATCCATACATCTATACACTTAAAAATACCTTTATAAATTATTGTTTAAAGTAAAAAATCAGCTTGCATTTGCTGCACATATACTGCCTGGATAACAGAGATAAAATTGTTGGGATTATCCAATAAATGATCTAAGATTAAAAAATTGCAGATAATTATGAATCAAATGCAATTTAGGAGTTAGTTTTCTTTCTAATTTTATAGAATCATTTGTATATTTCCTTTTGAACTATCCAATTTCAAGAGAGCTCTCTTGTAAAGAAAATCATGTATGCATAATGCTGAGCTCAGTAGCTTCTATAGGGAATTATATTGTTAAGTCATATGGGAGCCATAATGGCCTCATCCCTGAAGCAATCATTATTAATACAAACTCCAAACATTCCTACATGATTCCAATTTACTCTACAATGTGTTTCACCATCCTATCAAAACAACTAGATATCACAGGATTGAGATTTATCTGCTCAAAACTGACAAAAATCAATGTTCTAAACATATATGAGAATAGAGACTTGAAAAATCTACTGAATCTTTTAAATTAAAAAATATTGCCCATTCTGATGAAACTGCTTACAATGACTGCAAGTAAAGATGGTGGCCATTAAGTTTTATTGTGAGCACCTGAGGAACTGTTTGCATCCAACACAAAATGTTTTTTTTCTTTTGAATTACTGACACTGGCAAATTAAAATAAAGTGGATACATATGGTTGAAACAATCTTCACATTTCCAAATATCCTGAAATACCACTAAATCATAAAAACGAAACCTGTGGGTTATATATTATGAATGTTGCCTAATGCATTCCCAGCTCTGTTATTTGTTACAAATTTGTGTACGATGGACAAAATTGGCCATTTATTCAAGAGTAACAGCTGGTTCCGACATTGTGTATCTCATAAAAAAGAAGGAAAAAGCACAATTAACCTGCAAAATGCTGAAAACTGAAGAATCTCATTTTGGGGGAAAATAAGAGGAAACTTACAAGTAGATAATTTAAATACTGGTCTATTTTAGCATTTTTACGACTAACTACAAGTTTTAATATAGAGGTTCACAATACTAAAAAACTGCACAATGATGCTATCTAAGAAAACAAACAATAGGGTCTGATATTGTAAATGGATACTAAGTGCAGACAGTTGGTTTTTAAAAAATATCTATCATTACTAAACAGGTTGGAAAACAAGTAGTATTTTAGTCTGTCAATCTAAGACACAGTTGTACCCTGGGAAGATAAAATAATCATCAGTATACTGTATTAACTAACCCATTTTGTTGATCTATAGTAATACCTAGAAAAAAAGTAGAAATAGGAAACTTCAAAAACTAGACTCTAAGAGATAACACCCCCATTCCATAATAAGCTTGTAGAAGCTCTGACATTTAATAATTAAATATTGGTACTGCAGTCCCCATTTTGTAAATGGTAGCTTAGTTCACTCTGGCAGTATTTCACTGATGTAGCCTAAGGCTATAGGTAATGGAACATTACTCACTATGATAGCCAGATTTCTTCTGCATGGCGGTTACAGGGCAATCTTTATGAGCCAGAAGAAGCTGTTTCAGCTGTGCCACTTCATTTCTCAGCAGGGTGACTTCACTCTGGAGAAGAAACAACTTATGTACCTTACTAGCATCAGATTAAACATTTCTTACTGTTTAAAACAAGTGAAGATTAAGATATGAAAATTGGACATCTTTAACAGAATATCAAGGAATAAACAAAATATGCTACTTAAATATGTTTAATGCGTACACACCAGTTTTTATATAGCATTTGTACAAAAACTGCAACTTTTATAAAAATTTACAGAAGATAACACAACTAAATAGCATATTTCAAAGCTTTTACACTCCCATTTGCCTTGTAACTGCTTACATGTCACAGGTTATCTGTTCAAGGTATTTTTATTTTACATACTTTACATGCTCTTTTGATTATTTGAAAAATTAGAAACATCAAGAGAGTCAGGATAAATTTTCACTTGCTCTATTCACTTGCAAACAAAAAATTCAGCCTGAAAACTCAATTAAGCAACTTTTTAGAAACTAGGAAAAGCTCTGTAGAGGAAACCAAAATAACCAAACAATCATGACTACCTAAAATGTATTGCCATACACTGTGCTAGACATGTAGCCAATGAAAGTAGATGTAATATCTAAATGGCTTAGTTGCCTTTGACCTAGGCAATTTGTACACATCTACATTTAAATCTGATAAATCAATGGTGATTTGTCCTATTCCTTATTACAGAATGAGCATTTCAGCTTTTGTTTTGAAATGTATTAATCTGGAAGATCCTATGTAAAAGTTCCAAATTCAAAGAGTCCAGTTAATTCCCTTGGGTCACACCCAAATACTAAAAACACATAAATTAGTGATAATCATCAATACTCAAGAGTTAGAAATAATGTGAATGTAATAAATTGATTTTTAAAATCCTAATTACAAACACCTCTACTTATTTGGACTTACATTAACCATAACTAGTTGGATTTCATCTACAAACCCAAAATTAAATAAACAAATATAACAAATGGTGTACATAAAAGCTTAGGCACTTTATTTTCCACCCCTCAGTTTCTTAACCAGAAAGGTCAATACAAAATAATTTAGTAGATTAGACTCATTAGGCCTCCTGACGTGATTAATGACAAACATAAAAATAAAAAAAATAAAAGCTAAGCAATCTAAAGACAAGTCTATTGGGTCAAATAGTTCCTCACACCCCAATAATAATGAACTGAAACATTTTATTAGGGCACAGAACAAAAACTGATGCTCATAATAACTCTGAACCATTAAAAGAAAGGTTAAATTATGTTTAGAATATTGCATTTGAGACAAGAATGGGTTCACAGTGGTCAAAGTACAAAAGGGAAAATTTTAAAGTTTTGCTTTGAAAAACAGACTTATTTAGAAAACTCTTTTTATGAAATACTGCAGTAATTAGTGTCAATACTGCTAATTACAGATCTGTATTAACAACACAATTGATGAGAAACTATGTTATGAACAACCCAATATATAACATCCAAAAGAATTTCTCCTGTCTGCTGTGGCAGCTGATTTTGACTCATATCTGTAAGGTTCTCTCAACTGCTGTCATATAGTAGTTGATATGTACTTTTTAGTAGTTGAACTTATACAATCTTTCATGATCTGATACCTGTGACCACCCTTCAGATTAGTTTGAACCTATGAAATAATCAATATTTAGTAATTTTTACCTATTAAAAACAGAAATTTCGTGTGGTTAACTAAACACATGCTGTTGTTCCTTCCTAGAAAATCTTTCTCCTTTTTGCCTTATTATTTCACTTATCTTTAAGAGTCAACTCAATACAGTATACATTTGCAAAGAAAAAAAAAAGTTAGGTATCCATTTCTGTGCTCCCACAGCCATATATACATAGTATTTATCACACTGGATTATAATTTTTGGTTTACTTGTTTGCCACCTATGCCAGATTGGGATTTTCTCAAAAGGGAAGGGATTATCTTGCTTTTTCTATTTCTAAAGCATAGCACACAGCCTGGCATACACTGAGTACATAGTTATACTTAGGGAGGACCATGGTAATTCTATGTTCAGGGGGTAAAAAATACCAAAAAGGGTGAAGTAAAATGAAATAGCTTAATATAAAACTCATCAGAGGTCCTAATTTAATTATTTACGCCAAGAATGTAATCAACACAGCTACATTGTTGATTTTCTCAGTCAGGAAAGGAAAACTGGCATATTTATAGGATCATCTCAATTACAGAATTTTAAATATCCAAAATGACTTCTTTCCTAAATACTCTATATCAGGCCTGGGCAGACTTTTTCAGGGCAAGGGCTACTTCTCCAAGTGTCATGGTCTACTAGCTATTTATTTTATTATTCAGGCAGTCACCCCAAAATTGCTCAGCGGTCTACCAGTGGACCACAATTGACATCTTGCATAGCCTTGCACTATAGACGTTCATCGTAAACCATATTATGAAACACAATTCTGTATTAGATAAAATTCCAGAAAGTAGTTATGAGTTGATTAAATTGATACAAAATAATTGACATAAATGATTCCTAGGATTAACAATTAAAATTAACACTCAAAATTGAATACAGATTCAAATCTCTCTTTATTGTTTTGTTTTTTTTCTTTTTGGTATATGGGTAGCTCCCTGGCTAGGAATCGAACCCAGGCCGCAGCACCGACAGCGCCAGCGCCGAAGCCTTAAGCCACCATCAGGGAACTCCCTCAAATCTCTCTTTAAATAGACAGGTTTGAAACTGATGAATGGACCACCAATTTCTATATTTCAAACTTAACAGTTGGTACTACAGCTGTTCATCTAATTAGACTACGTGGTCCATTAACAAATGAACAAATGTGAAGATGCTACCAGCTAACAACAGGTAATGGACATAAGGACTAGGCACAAGATTTGTTACAACAACCTATTATTGTCTTAACTGAATTTTAATTGGAGTCACACATAACAGAGCAAACAAGTGAAAAGACCAGGAAAAGGAGGAAGAAACTTAAAAAAATCATTTGAACTGTATCCTAATATTTGATATCTTTAAAAGCCAGTATCAGAACTAGACCGAAAATTGCAAATGGAACATGGAACCTAGCAAGAAATTGGGACTGAGGAAATATTGCAGAGCAAACACAGTTGAATAAGAAAGAGTGGGCCAATCATGGAAGGAAGTAGATTTAGTTGAGCATTTGCAAGTGGTCAAGATCAAGTGAAGCAAGAGGTTGAAAATAGGAGGATCATGCAGGTAAAGGTTATATAACTGAATCAGAACTGTACTGAGTTGTCTGTACAGTGCCGCCAAAGTAAGCACAAAATGGCAAGTTTGCGAACTTAATTGTCAGATTTTGGGGACAAGTCTGACAATTAACAGCTCTAATGGCCTTTCCAGAAAGAGTTCCAAAATTGCTTTAAAGGGTGGACTAGGCGCTGGCGTTGGTGTACAGCGTACCTAGGGGAGTACTTCAAAGGTGAGTGTAAGTGACACTCACCAATTAGGTATGCAGCACTTTTTCTAGAATGAGTTTGAGAAATGAATTGTCCAACCTCATATTTGTACTTATTTGTATTTGTGTAAATATATAAATCCAGTTTGCTTAAGCCAAAGTGAATTTAAAGGGGATAAATGGTTAGGCCTTAAAGAGATTTTATTTTTAAACGAAAAAGGAATATTTATACTGCTACAACCTATTCTGTGAATTTTTGTAGACTGGACTTTAATTGGATGTAGCCTGCAGAGCCCATCTCACAGTAGTATCTACTATTTGTTGGTATATTTGCTGGATATGTTATTTATATTCTGCATCATTTTGAAGATGAAGTGAAGTAAGAGACAGGAAAACATTTGGAAAATGTCAAAGTCCCATTCAAATGTGAGCAATTATTGGTATTTTTTTATTAAAGTAAAACATATGTGGTAAGATAAAGCAGATGCTGAAAAAGTTATTATTCTGGTCTCAAATAAAATGTACATTATTTTGGCACTGTTTTACGATTGCTCTACTCTGCAGCTACTCAAAAATTAATTACACATTAATGAATGAATTTTTTAATAGTTTACCTGTAGCAGATCAGACTGACGAAATCATGATAGGGAAGCCAATTGATAAATCAATCAAAACTTTTCACTAATATCTGGTTATGGACGGATGACCAGGTATCCCATAAATTAATGATCTTTGACTTTCCAGTTTAGTCACTACCTCCCAAATTAAAAAAATAATGTTTGATAGTTTCTTGGGAAATTTCTCATTGCTAAAAGTATGATTTTTTTTCAAGTTTATTCTTTGAAAAAATCAATGATTAAGTATTAAGATTCCTACCACACAGTTCCAACAGTTGTCATGGATGCATATGCTTACACTTGAGAACAATATAGTTCTTTATCTCTACAACAAAAGAAATAAAGGGAGTTCCCTGATGGTGTAGTGGCTTAAGGCTTCCGCCCTGGCGCGTCAGCATTGCGACCTGGGTTTGATTCCCAGCCAGGGAGTTACCCACATACCAAAAAGCAAAAAAAAAAAAAATAAATAAATAAATAAATAAAGATGAGAGGATTCTTAATATTTTGAAAATGAAGGGTAATGACACTTCCATTCTCATACTTTACTAGTTTCATGTCTATCTCCTTTTCTAACCACAAATTCTGTAAGTGCAAGGACAATGTCTTATTCACCATTTATCTTCCCAGGGTCTAATAACATACCCTGTACACAATAGATGGTTAATGACAGAATAATAAATAACTAGTACTTGCATAGTATAGTTACAATACCCTTTCTATGTTCTCTCATTTGATCTTCATAATAGTATTCCATGACTTCTGACAGATGGGAAGTACATCTCAGAAGGAGTTTTAGTAAATGCTAGTAAAGAAAAGTGTTGATCTCAAACTCCTAGTGAAATGCATGAGAGAGAGGTGCCATCACTATTACCCTTTCCTGCCTCAGCAATACAAATAAAACTTGGGGGGGGGGGAAGGGGAGGAAGACAGTTATATCACAAACTTCTTTTTTCATGAATTAAAACATGCATTGTATAGCATCTTGAACTTCTTTTATTTCAAGTGATAAACACTAAAGATTTTATCCTAGTCTCTTTAAGTCAATGGGCCAATAAACAAAACTTTTCCCATAAATCATCACTTATAAGTGAAAACTCCTCATGTATTTAGCTATCAAAGAACGCTTCTGTTAATTTATTGAGCTTCTATTCCACATACATTTTGCAACATCTAGGTTTCAAAAGCAAAATCCACAACAAATTCTCCACATTTTATCCACAGAGTAATTGTTTAAGGAGCTACTGTTAGTAAAGAGCAGACTGACTTTTTGTTCATAAAGAAAACATCCTGAAATTTTAAACTGACAACTAACCCCCAAAATGAATATAACTGAAAGACAAAGTCATAACAAGGTTAAAATCACTTCAAGTAAAAACAACAAAGTCATACATTATGTTAAAAATATAATAATTTATAACCAGTATCCAATTCTTGGTCTAGATTACCATAAATGTCTCTAATAAAATTTGATGAAACTGCTTTTCAAGCAATGATTTTTGAAAGTTAAAACATAATTCCATGAGTGGAGCAATAATGTTGAATAATTAATATTTTCTTTAAAACCTAATGTATATATTTGATAAAATGTGAACGATCATATCTCAACATTTGTTAAATGTTTTATTGTATATAATATATGAGTAACCAAGAGTCATTTCTACCTACTACATTGATCAGCTAAGCCTGTATGTCATGTGAGGATTTAAAAAATGTAGAATTGATGAATTATTTTCACATAAAGTAGAGTTTAATTATTTCTCTGACACTCAATTTTCTTTCTTTCTTTCTCTCTCTTTTTTTTCTAGTTGTTCCCTGGCTGGGAATCAAACCCAGGGCGTGGCATTGAGGCGCTTATGCCTAGCCACTACATCACCAGAGAACCCCTTCAATTTTCTTTATAAGTCATTCTGTTCTTCACAGTTAGTGGTTTTGTTGCTGGGAGACCAAAAGAGAATTTTTTCTCCCTAAATCTACTATAAGCATGGTAACCATTCACACTCATTTTATTTGACAAATAACTAAAAAACAGTAAAAAATAAAAATCATACATCCATTTGAAACAACAGTATACATTTCATCTTGGTATATGTCATTCCTAAAATTTTACCTATATTTATTAGGGATTCATTTCTATGCTGATTTCCATACCTACATTTATCTAACTTAAATATAATCTTTTTATTAATGAAAAACATTAAGGTATACATTTTAGTATACAACTAACTTTTTTTTTTTAATTCATTTTTATTGTTAGACTTATTGGGGTGACATCTGTTAGCAAGGAATACATAGGTTTCAGGCACACAACTCCACAGTGCTTTGTCAACTTGATGTATAATAAGTTCACCACCTAATGTGACCTCTCCCCCCAGCAACTAACTTTTTATTGAGTAATTTATTGAAGTGAAATTCCCGGTTTAGAATTAACCATTTTAAACTGAAGAATTCAGTGGCATTTACATTTACAATGTTGTGCAATCACCTCATTCTACTTAATAAAACACTTCTGTCACTCCAAAATAAAACCCCTGACCCATTAATCAGTTTCTACCTCTTTCCTCTTCCCCTTCCTCGGCAATGACCAATTTGCATTTTGCCTCTATGGATTTATTTGTTCTAGATATTTCATATAAATGGAGTCATGTAATATGTGTCTAGCTTCTTTCACTTAAGCATGTTTTGAGGCTCATCCCCATTGTAGCATGGACTTTCAGTCATTTTATGGCTAAGTAATATTCCATTGTATGTATATATTAATATCACAATTTATTTATCCATTCATCCACTGATGGACGTGTCATGGGCTATTTCCAGAAACTTTCTTTCTGCCCACAACAATATATTACAGATATTTCCCCAGGTTAATATATACAGATAGACCTTAGTCTTTCTCATTTTTGCAGAAGCATTTTAAAGAAAAACCCCTGACAACACATCATTTCACCTATCTTTATATTTTGGTATGTACCTCTAAAGCTGAGAATACTTTCTAATCTAACTATGATAACAACATCACTCAGTTTTCAATGATTAAAAATAATAATTTTTCCTTATTTTTTTAATAATTTGAGGTATTAAGCTCTACAGCTGAATATGTTTAATTTAATGATTTCTTGAATTTGATTTCTATTTACAAGTTTCATGCTTTGAAATGATGTGCTAGCTAAGCTTTACCTAGATGATAAATCTTGCCTTCATTCCTCCAATCATGAATCTTCTACCCCACTTAGGAAATATAAAAATGTAACATATTTTACATTGACATTTTAATCATAGTTTGTACGGTGGAAAAAAACATGGGATTAATGAAGTAAAGATCACATTTATTCTGAACACTAAAAAAAATTTCCAAGGTTTTTCAAAGCACTATTGTTATTAATAATGATGACCAGTTCTGAGGTATAATTAAGGAAATAGCAATGTCTCATTAATAGCTATTAGTACTGCTGTAACTGGGTCAAAGAAGAAAACTGGCCCAACCTAAAGTCTAAGTATACCCTGTAACTGGGACCATATATTTACATACCGTTTACAATTTTCAAACATTTTTATTTCTTAAAAAGGCACAATAAGTCAAATTACAAAGAAAAATAATGACAACTTTATCTTACAGTTACAATTAAAATTTATGTACTAGGGCTGTCCAGAAAGTTTCCAGCCATGCAATATGAAAAACAGAGGCATTTATGACTGGATTTTTTCCAGACAGCTCTCATATTTAAAAATACTTGCATTCATTCTAATACAACTGATTTATGCAACAACTCAGAGAAGTAGACTAGCAGGTAGTATTATCTCTATTCTACAGGTAAGACAACTGAAGCTATCAAAGAATGATTATGTTTAATGACATACAACTATAAAATAGCCAAGTCATTCAGCAGAATGACTTTAAGAATAGCAAAGGAAAAAACCAGATATACCTAAATCACTTTGTCAATGTAATATGAATACTGTTTGAAAATAGTTAAAAAAGTTTTTAAAAAGTCATTATTTTAACAAAGAGTAAAGAATAGCCATTTTTATAGTGTATAAATAAATTGGTACCTATAATCTGTTTCATTTTATTGAACAGGAAAAGTTACCAGTTTTTTTCTAAAAAATTATGGAAGTAGTTCTGAATAAGAATTCATTTATCAGATGATAATGTGATAATTTCTTAACACTCATTAGTATATAAGCATAACCTGAAGTCTCTGATGTGAAAAATTTTTTCTAGCTGGTTAAAATAAATGATTAAAGGTATGCTTTGTAAGATAATGTGTTCCAAAGATAACATGTCAATATTCAAAGCACCACATAGTTTTTAAAGATGTCAGCCTCACCTATGAAAAAATTTTAAGTTATGAAATTTACACTAGATTAAATCCTATGCCTGATACTAGAAACTTTTCCCTAAGCACTTAAACAGACATTTACATTGGTGACATCTTTAAAGATAGAAAGACAGATTTAAGAAGGAAGCAGTTCTCATCATCAATTATGATTATACAGAAAGGTCTGTTTTTAACTGGGAATGAATTAACTCAGAAGACTGATCAATAACTACAATTCATTAACATCAATTTTCTTATTGATGCTCATCAACTGGTAGTTTAGAAGATTTTACTAGAGAAGACTCACAAAATAAAAAATAAAAAAAAGAGGAAAGAACAAAAAACAGAAGGAAGGAAATAGACTTGGTACTGCCCCATATTATCATGGAAAATCTTACCAAAGACTGAATGGGAAGGAGCCTTAAAACCCTTACCACCCATGAGATTCCTAAGAAATGTTATCTGAGGCACAATGGCAGGGCAGTATAAAATGATTTCTACTGCCACTGGCCACAGTGTACCTGTTCTGTGGATAATTAGAGTTCTTCAGTTTCCAAAGATGTCAATCTGGCACCTTTCTTGAGCATTATATTCACTTTAAATAAAACAAACAAAACAGAATTTATAATTCAAAGAACAAAAGAACTTAAAAGCAAAACTGTACTGAAGCAACTTTATAGCTGTGATATAAACCAAAATATGAACATAAAAAGTGAAATATCAGTGATATTTTTAATCTTAAGATTCTTTAATTTTATATCACAACATGATAAAGTTTAAGCCAGACAGTTTAAGTACTTTTGTACTACATAATCAAACACTTTAATTTAAAACTCTTCACTGTATCAAGTGTTGAACATTTTATATTACTACATCTCAGTATTCAAACAGGTTTATAAAACTCTGCTTTAATACAGGTTCCATACACACCCAAACCTATGTCCTAAAATGTGTAGATGGCTAACTAGAAAAAATCAGGGAAGAGCTATGTTCAGGATTATTAAAAATAAATAAAATAAAATTTACATATATGCCCATACCTGCAGTTGACCATTTAATGAACTCAAGTCTTCTGCTTTCTTCTCTAAAGACTGAACCCAGACTTTCCGTTTTTGTCGGCATCTTGAAGCTGCTGCTCTATTTCTCTCTAGAAACTTCCTCCTTTTCTCATCAGGGTCTTCATTAGCTGCTCTTCTTCGACGACCACTTGTATTTTGGGTCTGGGGAGTTGTGTGAGCTGGAGAAGCCTATAATAAACATAAATGGAAGTTTTTCATATTTGTATCCAGAGTGTGAATTAACACAGGCAGTTAAGGGTGGCAGAAGGGGAGAGCTACTAACTATTTTCAAAGTCTCATAAAAAATGTCAATATTTTGGGGCAATGTGAAAATCACCTTGTCGTTTAGCAAATTCCAGATAAATGAGCACTGCTAAAACAAGATTCTCACTAAGTGACTATTATATTTAATATACTTTTAAAAGTTTCTATAGTATTTTCATTTATATAGAAATAACATGAAGCCATTGAAAATGTTAGTTACACAAATGATCACATACGGATCTTACATTTTTCAATGTGCACTCTTAAAAGTAGTTACAGTATTGTTCAATATGAGAGAGCTGTCTGGAAAAATATCCAGCCAGAAATGCCTCTATTTTTCACATTACATGGCTGCATACTTTCTGGACAGCCCTTGTATTACAGTATTATTGAAAACTTTTAAAACTAATTATTAAGGTACTGAAGTAAAAAAATTTAATAACATTTAAATTCACTATGAGAAATCAAGTTTTCTATGCTATCTTTGAAGTAAAAAAATAGCATTAAATCTGCGAATTTTCTTTAAAAATTGGTTTCTCTAAAATTAACAAGTGAACCGTATGTACATACTTTGGTATACAGTCAGGTGGCACTTAACAATGGGGATACATTCTGAGAGATGCATCATTAGGTGATTTTGTCACTGTGGCAACAACATAAGGAGTACTTACACCAACCTAGATGGATGGTAGAGCCTACTACATGCCTAGGCTGGATGGTATAGCCTACTGTTCCTAGGCTACACGCCTGCACAGCTGAATATTGTAGACAACTGTAACACAATGGTAAGTATGTGTATCTAAACATAGAAAAGTTACTCTAAAAATGCAGTACAAAAGATAAAAAGTTGTACACCTTTACAGGGCACTTACCATGAATGGAGCTTACAGGGCTGGAAGTTGCTCTGGGAGAGTCAGTGAGTGAGTGGTGAGTGAACATGAAGGCCTAGGACATTACTGTACACTACTGTAGACTTTATATAGACTGTACACTTAGGCTCACTAAGCTAATGAAAAATTTTCTTCAATAATAAATTAACCGTAGCTTACTGTATTTTACTTTATAAACTTAAAACTTTTATAAAACTTTTCAACTCTGTAATAATGCTTAGCTTAAAACTTAAAACACAGTACAGCTGTAAAAAAGTATTTTTTCTTTATATTCTTATTCTATAAACTTTTTTCTATTTAAATTTTCTTTTTCTTTTTTAACTTTTTAAACATTTTTGTTAAAAATTATGACACAAACACACAGTGTAGGCTGACACCGGGTCAAAATCATCAATATCACTGCCATCCACCTTCATATCTTGTCCCAATGAAAGGTCTTCATGGGCAGTTAACACAAATGGAGCTGTCATGTTCTAGGATAACAGTGCTTTTCTCCTAGAATACTTCCTGAAGGACCAGTTCAAGGCTTTTTTCCTTAAGAGGAGTCCCTCTCTCTAGAAACATGCTCATGGCTGTCTGGTTGGTTGGTTTCTTTTTTCATCATAGATTTGCTTATTAAGTAGATACTGTAATCTTTATGGAATCACTGTCGTATATACAGTCTGTCACTGAGTGAAATGTCATTCGTTATGTGGTGCGTGACTCTACTCAGCTTTTCTTCAGTTTTTGAAATTTAGGGTCAGTCTCCTTCTAAGAGTTAGAATCATGTAATTATTAACACTCATTTTCCTGGTGGGTAGGATCACACAGGAGTTCAGATTTTCATTTTAATTTGTCCCCTCACCCCCTATCACTCAATGAATCAGCCTGATTATCTTAGTTCAGCCAGAGACAGAAATCTTCACTCACTAATGATACTGTCTAGTAAATATCTCCAAGCCTCTCACAAACCCCAAAATTGTGCCAAAGAGCATTTGACTATGGGAGACAGGAAATAAACTCTTGGAAACAGTGCAAAGGAAACAGCATTTTGTGGCCACATACACATGATCCAAAGAAGACTAAAAACAACCTTTTACCTATAAAATTATATTTTAAAATGGTATGAACAAAGAAAACTTCTATCATCTCCTATTTATATAATTAACTTTTAGAAAAAAATATTTCTATGGCTGGCTTCGAGAATGGCAACCTTGAAATATTTTCTTCATCTTCTTAACACTGATAATAGCAGGGTTTTTCTTTTATTCATTTGGCTGAATAGAGAGAATAGTATTTTTCTGTTTTTGTTGTTGTTGTTGTTTTGTTTTGTTTTTAATGTGGGTAGTTCTCTGGCTGGGAGTCGAACCCAGGTCGAACCCAGGCCGCAGCCTAGCCACTACACCCCCAGGGAACTTTCCAGAATAGTTGTTTTTTTTTGTTTGTTTGTTTGTTTGTTTTTGCTTTTTGGTACATGGGTAGCTCCCTGATTGGGAATCGAACCCAGGCCACAGCGCTGACAGCGCCAGCGCCAAAGCCTTAAGCCACTACACCATCAGGGAACTCCCAATAGTTGTTTTTTTAATTGACAACTCAGCTATTACAGCAAAGGCTAATTACAAGTATAAGCAAAAACTGTTAAAAGTTACACTGGTATATTTTTACACCTAACAAGGAACTGAGGTTAATTAGAAGCATATGTACCCCCTTCTCACTCTCTTTCCATTAATTTATTCATTCCACTTCATTAAAAAAAAAAAGGAAGTATTCTAGAACCTATAGCTGTGGAGCTTTCTTCTAATACAATAAATTATAAACATATAGATAAAAATTAGATCCAGGGAAACTATAGTTGTGTAAGGAAATAAATCACATTTATTTATTTTCTATTAAATAAACTATTAAAAATGTAAAAACCATACTTAGACCACGTAAAAATCCAGCCCTGGACTTCATCTGACCTATGAGCCAGTTTGCTAACCTCTGAATTATGACATTAAAATACACTCACTTTTCTTTAGAGAAGTTGTTTAGATTATAATCACAATTACATCTCATTTTATCCCAGATGTCGTAAAGATAAAATATAATTATCTAAATACCTATGCTTAGGAGGCATTCTAAAACTTGCTGTTTACCTGTGTTTCTTTAAATGGAAAGTTTTGCTTTTGAATGTCAATCAATGCTAACATTTTTTAAATAGAAAAGATAAAAGGTCTAGAGTTCTGAAACATTTAATAGAAATACAGTAGACTCTCAGTTAACCAGAACTCAGGTAATCAACAAAACTCTCAAGCAACTGGCACAAAAAAATGGATTTTTTTTTTTGTGAGTGCCGGGTTCATTTATCCAGCATTTACCAATCCCTATGGGTGCCAGTTCACTGAGAATCTACTGTAACCCTTTACTGCAGAAATATACTGTAGACATAGAAATATCAGTCATCTAATGAGCAGTCACAAACTAGAGACAAGTGAACAGGGCATCTAGTACAAATGGATGCCATAAGGCATGTCTCTTCCTTTGGTGATGTTTCACAAATTTCAATTAAAGAATCATTTGATTTATGTTAGTATTACATATATACATTACTTGTTGAATACAAGCAACAGAAAAGTTTCCTTTAAAAAAAGTACTGATGGATATTATGCCACATACATACACGATGTCCTATGCAACAAGTGCTCGACAGATGAAACTGACTTATTTATTTAATATCAACATTTTTACATTGAACTATCTTTTCCTAAGCCTTCTGATACACTTTTGGAATAAATATATGACCAAAAATAATTTTTTTTGAAGTACATAAAGCCGTCATTTAAGTTAACACTGTATTTTGTTTTAAAGATGCTAACAGTACTGAATGATAAAAACAACACACATACCGGAGTTTCCGTAGTGGATGTGGCTGGCTGTTGTAATGACTGTGGTCGAGATTCCTCTGACTGAGTCCTGACCAATCCACTACCATGACCTTTCACAGTATCACCATTGGTAACAGGAGGATGTTGCTGGGTCAAAGCAGCTTTTAATCTCTGAAATGCAAACACCAATTTAAAAAGTTCTCCATTTTCCACTTAAAGTTAAGGCCTAACATACACTTTGACTAACCAAAGAAGATATTTCTTAAGGAATACATAAATTTATTTGGCTTTAAAATTCGTTTTATTATAATTCATTGAATTCCTAAGATTATAAATAATCAATGAGATAAAAAAGACCATTGGAACGTATCCCTGAGTCTTTTTGTCTAGTACTACTAGAGGATAAAATAATTCGCTGTTCCTAATCAATTTTCAGAAAAGGGTGAAAAATATAAGCAGTATCAACTGAAAATAACGAACTTTGGTCAACTCATATAAGCAACACAAGTTATTATATTTATACTTTCACCTATTTTTTCCCACACCATTCCTGTATCATATGTACATCCCAATATTCTCAGGCTCTTAGATTCTTAGACCTGAATCTCTTCTTTTCTAGGTTTAAGTCCATCTGATCTCTGCTTAGAAGTATTATGTCAGTGCTTACTTAAACAATGACCTGATGTTGCAATTTTTAGACCACAATACTGTGTCAAACTAAACCTCTGAGAACCTAAAGCTGGTTTTCCTCCCTTAGGTTTTTTCCTATCTACAGTAAGCAGATCTAGTTCCAAGTCTATATCCCTTCCACTACGTTCCATTTTGCCAGTTAAATGGATTGTACCTGACCCACTGTTTGAGCATGACAGGTCTACTATTAGTATGAGGCCCTAGACATTTATGGTTATCTCTTTATAAGGACACAATTTGAATAAAACTTACTATTCTATGAGCAAAAGATGTGTCATATGTGAATATTATTTCTCCAACTACACTGTAAGCTTTTAAGAGCAGAGATTATCTTTTATTTCCTTGTATCTCTTTTAGCAATTGGTGCATTGATTTGCTACATAGGTGACCAACACACATATTTGCTAATAAACAGAAATTGGTTTCTTTGGTGAAAATGGCACATTTTGTTTGTTTGTTTTGTTGGTTCCCTGAGAGGGATCGAACTCAGGCCGTAGCAGTGAGAGTGCCGAAGCCTAGCCACTACACTACCAGGGAACTGCCCCCCGCATGTGATTTTTGTGGTACTTTTATTGTTATGATCTGTAACTTTGAAATAATTAGCACAAGATAATCATACTCGTATCTTAGCAATGAAACTTATCTTAGGGACCTGAGAGACCTGAAACTATTATTGTTGATATTGTCCTTAAAAACTGAGATGTAGTCCTTGAGCCCAAAATAAATTTTCTCACAAAATTTGATGCAGAAATATGTCCATTACATTTTCCTAAGATCCACACTCAGGTTCCTGTTCATGGGGGAGAGGCTACAAACACTGATATGAGAACTGTGTTGCAGTCTATCCAGTATTTCCCAAACTTTCCAGGAGTAAATAATTGTCAGGATGTTACCCATTAAAAACAGATTCTTGGCAACCTTTTCTTTCTCCCTTCCCTAGATATAGCAGGAAGAAGTGGGTAAGAGAGAGGAGCTTTTGAAAAAGGCCCCCAAATAGTAATAATACAATTGCTTTCTTTCATTCATGCCAACTAAGAACAATTTAGAAAATTTTACAACTACTCAAAAATTTGTAGTTTATTTTCATCTATGCCTATCTTCTTACCTTCGATAAGTGTTCCAAATCCCTTAAAAACTGAAGCATTCATGAAAAGATCACCAAGATTTCCACTGAGGCAATAATTATACCTGGACAATTGTTAGTGGGCATTTTCTCCTTACTGCTAATCATTGTAGATTCTGGATATGATTTTAAAAACAAAGTCAGTAGTTTAAAAATGTTTTATTGAGGTATAAATTACATACAGTAAAATGAACTCTTTTTAGTATACAGCTCTATGAGTTTTAACAAGCACATACAGTGTTGGAACCATCTCCTATAATCAGGACACAGTACAGTTCTGTTTCCCCCAAATCTCCCTCATGCTTTTTTCCCCGTCACATTCTTTTTCCACAGCCAGCCCCTGAAAACCACTAATCTGTTTTCTAATCCCCAAAGTTTTACCTTTTCTCGAATACCATATAAATGGACTCATATCAAGGCTGTCTGGAAGAAAATCCAGCCACTGTCAATATAACACTGTATTATAAGACTGGATGGATACTTTTTGGACAGCCCTCATATAGTGCATAGCCTTTTGAATTCAACTTCTTTCCTTTAGTATAATGTCCTTGAGATCCATTTGTGTTGTGCTATCAATGAGTTTCTAAGAGGACACTAGCCCTATTTTACAGATTAGGAAACCAGAGATCATTTGACCAAGGTCAAACTCTCATTAAGCTAGCTCAAATCCTGGATCTGTTAAAAAAAAAAAACACACACAAAGAAAGATCAAGAAATATAATCTGAGGCTGGATGGCTTAATGATGCAAAAGACAACCACAAAGGATTAGGAATGTCAAGTCTGATACTGCAACTGCTACCACCCCCCCACCCCAGGATCAGGTATGTTTGCTCTTTTGTTTCTTATAGAGTACTACTTTATGAATTGCAAACAGCACCAAATTAAGTCCTAGTATCTTCACTGGTTAGTATATATAATGTATACTATATACATTTTGTGTGCATAATGTATACAGCTGAGAAGACACTTTAGGTTCAGAATTTAATTGCCTCAAACTATCTGTGTGACTCTCAACAAATTATTTAATGTTTGAGTCTCTGTTTCCTTACCTGGGAAACTGGGGCTAATAACAACTTCCTTGCAGGGTTAAGGTAAAAATTAAATATAACACTCAAACAGGCCTCATAAAAAGAATTCTCAAATGTCAGCTTATTGCTTCAAAAACAGTTACTGAGGTCTCTCTTTTGCATGGGTGGAGGGGTGGGGATACCAAAGAAATCGGGAGAGTTCTTACACTTTTGTATTTTCAAAATGTACTTAGGAAAATAAATGTACTTAAGGGTCATCTTAAGTGATGGATTAGCCCCAGTCATTTTTATTATGTAAAATATATTCTCAAGACCACATTGTGCACTGTTACCTTTCACAATCCACGTAAGATTCCTGGTTCATTCTTCTTTTCCTTTCTTTCTTTCTTTTTTTTTTTTTAAACAAGCAAAAATAACCACTTAGTGGCTAAGATAAAGGAAAATGAGACACTCATAACTGATGGGATAATGTGGAAGTGGATAAATTAAAAGTAAAATTAGGCAAGTGACCAAAGCAGTAGTTGGCTATAATCAGGTAGGAATACTTAGGCTAAATGGTCAAAGAACAATTAAAAGTTATAGAGAGAAGAGTTTGAAAGTGTGGGTTATATAAACAGAACAAAGGAGGAGAACTCGGGAAGGTGATCACTCTGTATAATTATATCTTTTAAAAACAGCGTGTCAGACATCAAAATATAATACACTGAACAATACTAAGTTTCAACTGTTGGATTAGGGCTTTCATTTCTGGATATAAAATGTACATAAATATAAGTAGTGGGTGAGATGTGAAGCTTGGTAAATTGTGCTGGTGAAACATTTTTAAGTCCTGAGGTAGAAAACATCATAGAATTAAAGAGCATTTAAAGTTTTATAGTGAAGAGCTTAACTCAGAATTAATGAAATACAGTAACTGCACATAGGGGAGTCTGAAGTACATAAACATCACTCTGTTGAATAATTTTTAGTAGGCCAAGTTACTACCTTATAGAGCACTTAAAAACATCATCAGTATTCATTCATTATCCTCTCTTGACTGCCCTAGGGTGTACACTACTCATCCAGTGAGTAAACTCTAATGTTTGCTCCATGCTGTTACATTGATTACAATGGGTTTGACTTGTAAAGTGTACCACTGGGTATAAAACTTAAGAAAACATTTTCAAGAGTTAATAAACATTGCTCTTAAATGCAGATTTTTAATAAAGCAATACATACATGTATGTTAAAAAATTAAAAAGGTTAGGTAAAAAAGTTGTCACTAAATATGATTCATCTAAATTTTACAATATAGGAATACTTATAATCCACCTGTGTACATTTGCTAGACATTTTAAAGAAGGACAAATACTTATGTTCAAACAAATTAATGGTAATTTATTTTTACAACATAATTGTTGGGCTAAAAGAAAATACTGGAAATCAATGAATCCAATCACCATCTTACAGAGAAGCTAAGGCCTAAAGAATCAAGTTACTTCCCAGAATCACAGAGTGAGTTAGAAGCAGAGCTAGGACAAGAAATTATGTCTCTTGATTTCTAGAGACATAATTTCTATTTTCATTGAACGTTATTTTAAACAAAAGTTGTGCCAAACTAGAGCTTTTGTCTACTATTAAGTATTCTGAGTATATTAGGAATTGCTAAGAATATCAGACATTGGTCAGTCCATTACTAAGATAAAAATTTCTCTCAATTGAAAAATTTGATATAAGTAAAGATTTGAACACTTAATAACATTAAGTAATATTTAAAAGGTCTATATTCTCCAACATGTACAATAAAATGTAAGCATAATTTTAAACTAAAAGTATATACATTGTTTGAAAGAAAATGAAAATATCTTTAATTATATTTCTAAGCAGACTAGTATTTTAATGTTTAGAATTAATTTTTAGTGATGTAACATTCAACTACTCTAGTTACAAACTTTTTTCTTAAAAGGAGACATGGATTGAATTAATTAAAGGGCAAATAGTTTGTTGTGATCAATCTGACATATTCATTTAAAAAGCTAATCTGCTAAAAATAATTTGCTATTCAAATTCTATGCTGTATGTTGTACCCTTGAAAACAAATTTTATCACATCTGTCAAAACTTAGTAGGAACAAACTACTCCATCAGAGTTCAAAGAAAAAAATACAATGTTCTCTAGAAACAATTTATGAAAAAGTCAGATCCATATTTCATATGTGCCACAAAAGCTCATCCGAGTAATAACCTTCCTTCTCCTGGGTGTTATCTTACCATCTGCTGCTCTATTACTTATCTTTATTTTGCAACTAATTAACAGCATAATCTTCTAAATTCAGCAAGTTAATTATCATTATTGTGGTCTTTGCAGCATCATCAGTGCTTATGAAGTCTTGTCTCCCCACCCCCAGAGAACATATGAAAATGAAGTAGGTTGGGAGATAGTCTGTTTCTTTAGAGTGGGCTCATTAGGTGTTTGCTGATTAGCTTGGCATGCAGAGGCAGGTCAGGAGAATTCTGCTGAACATGAGGTTCCATGCAGGGCACAACTAAGTTAATGGAGGTTTCTGAACATTTGCCAAGATGCCCTCTGTCAGCTCTCAGTAGAAATCCCCTGCAGAAAACCTACTGGCTACCCACTGTGTGCAAAGATATTTCTCAGTTTGTCACACAACTCTTAAAGGAATGATTCTGGGGAATACTACTTAAATAAGTTATTAAATCTCCTTAAACTCCTAGATGATTAACATTCAGATTTATTTTAATTACAAATATTACATAAGAAAATTGTTTTCTTAGAAAAATAACAAGGACAATAAATATCTATAGTTTATGTGCTTAATGACAAACAAAACCCCTAAACTTAAGTTTGGTGAGAGCCAGTGCAACTTTGTAGAAAACCAATCCTACAAATTTTTGTGCATTATTAAAAAGTACTAAATAATTATACAAATGTCTAACCACTCTGCTGTACACCTATAATACAAAATGATACTGAATGTCAATTGTAATTGAAAAATTTTAAAAGGGGGTTAAAAAAGTGAAGGGAAATAAGAGTTTTGAATTTCCAGGTATAAAACAAATCAGTCATGGGGATATAATGTACAGTATTACATGTGAGCTGGGAACTACTCATTTGGAAAGCATGGATTTGGAGTTCTGTCACTGATGGAGAAGAGAATAAGGTTTGTGATCACTTATCTGGTCACTAAGAAAACTCTGTATCCTGGGCTATGAACCCAGTTTCAACTTTCTTCAATGGGGATGATAACAATTATTTCTTCATTTGGTAAGTCCTTTTATTTTTAGCTTCCTTGAAGCTTAAAAAGATAGATTAATTTTAATTCAAATTTAGAAATAATCTGTACCTATCTGGTATTTTATGTTCTAAAAGTACCCAAAATAACCCTTGGATTACCCTTGGATTTCAACTTAAAATATTTAAGAGACAGATTTATTCCTGAGATTTTAATTAAAAAACTAAGATAATCTTAGCCTCTAAATCATACAGGAATGTTTTTAAGAAAACCAAGCATCATTCCATCTATAATTTAATTATAAGGGAAATTTTCTTAGAAAACTGAGGTAGAGAAAACAAAATATATTAAGATTAAAATAAAGTTTAAGATGTTTAATACTAATTGTATTTTAAGGTCTTTAAAAGTTATAATTATGTAATGAGATTTATAAATTGGCCTTGGGAACTTAGGGAAAACCAAAGTTTTTGATTTTGTAACTTTAAAAAAATCTAATATTTTAAAAAAGTAGTCCCTGAATAATAAGTTTTGTACACAAAAGTCACCATTATCAAATTTAATGCAATTTAAAGCAAAAAACAAACACCTCATTAATATGATAAAATTCTGTAGGTACACGTTAGAATAAATTAATAATAGCCTTCTTAAAAGTAAGACGATTTTTACTTTTGAAGATGACTGGCAACATTTGCAAAAAAAAAAAATAATCTCAAAATACTAAATTTAATATTACATATACTAAATTTCTTGGTATCCAAGAAAAGTTTGTTAAATGAGTAACAATCGATAGAAATAACTGTTAAATGAGACTGAAGCAAAACATATAAACATGAATTAAACTACAAAAACCAAACTGTTTCTAGTTATTCCCCAAACAAACATATTGGTATGTTTGTTTTGAACTTCTAATAATATGTAAGTATAGTTGATGCTGATGATTACATGTAAGCACTAAAAATTCTTGAATCAAACAGATAATATAAGGTTCATTCTATGTAACTTAGTAAGACAGGGAAAATAGACTAATAATAATTTATAAAAAATATAAGACTAACAGTGAAGTGTGAAATAAAATAATTTCTGTACAATAAAAAAGCCAACTTAATCAGAATTCCCTTAGCTTTCTGGGTAACTGATATTTTGTTATCAGTTCATGTTACTTGAAATAGCATGGTACCATCTATTGTTTTCACAAAAAAGCCAAACAGCTATGATACAGTAGAAAATGGAAACACAGGACTATCAAATATATTGAAGGTGGTATGTTATCAAATCACAGTGTAATTAAAACAAATCAATCAGAAAAGATAAAAAAGGAAAGCCCTCAAATATTTGGAAATTATACAATACACTTTTAAATAACCCATACTTGTAGCTCAAAGAAATCATGGGAGATGTTAGAAAATGAGTAAGAAAAATATAGCACATCAAAATTTGTGCACAGGGAGAAAAGCATAGCTTTTTTAATTGCCTATATTAGAAAGGTAAAATGATTTAAATCAATATTCCATCTAAGATTCCATTTTAAGAAGTTAAAAAAAAAAGATCAGGAAATTAAACCCAATTAAGTGGGATAAAGAAAATATTAAAGAGAACAGTAGTAATCAATGATAGTGCAAATATACCATTAAGAAAAATAAAGGCAAGCTACAGACTAAGAGAAAATACTTGTAAGATATATATAACAAAAATTTGTATCTAGTATAAATAGAAAAAATTCATATAACATAGTAATAAAAGACGAGTAATCTAAATTAAAAAATGGGCAAAAGAAATCACAAAAAATCAACTGGCTAAATTGGAAATGCCAAATTAAAACCACAAAATACTGCGATTCAGTCCTAGAACGTCTACAAGGAAAATGATAAACAAAACCAAATGCTGGCAAAAATGTGGGAACAACTGGAATTCCCATGCACTGCTTGTGGGAATGTAAACCTTTGGAAAAAATTCTCCCAGTTTCTGTTAAATGTATGCCCAACCTCTGACTCAGCAAGTCTACTCGTGGGTAGACAGAACAAATGAAAATATACATCCACAAAAAGAGTTACATAAAAATGTGTATAGCAGCTTTAGTCACAATAGCTGAACACTAAAAGCTATTAAGTGTCCATCAACAGAGGAATGGATAAAGAAATTGTGGTATATTTTATCCATACAATAGAATACTACTCAGCAATAGAAAGAAGCAAACTATGATACACTCAACAACTTGTACAAATCTCAAAGACATGCTTAACTGGACACAATAGTATATATATTGATTTCATTTATATGAAGTTCTAGAACTAATTGCTGGTGACAAATAACAGAACAGTTAGGGGAGATTAACTGACTGGGAAGGAAAATAAAGACACTTTCTAGGTAGATGTTAATGATCTATACCACGGTAGGAGTGTGTTATATGAATGAACTGATTTATCAAAACTGGTTCAGTTAAAACTGGTCTATTTCAATGTATGTAAATTTTACATTAAAAAAGGCCTACTACAAAATAATCAAGTGGGAGTGGGGAGTGGTCTGAGGTATAGATAAATTAAGAATGGCAGTTACGTTGTTAATAATTGAAGCTGGGTGATGGGTACATGAAGTAATGCCTCTTTTTCATGAACACATGTTTATAAAACCTGGAACACAAAGGTTACTAAGGTTTCTAAGACAACATGTTCATTTATACTATACTACTTTTAAAAAGGCCTTACTTCTGCTAGACCCTGTATTATACTGTTTACTTTGTAATACATTTGAAATTTTCCATAATGAAAAGTTAAAAAAAGGAAACAGACTAATTTCCAAGTCTTTGTATTTAATTAAAAACAGGACAATCTTATTTACTATCCCAATTAAAACAGGCAATCATCTAAATATAACTATTTCACATCAGCAAATTTGAATATGAAATTTATTTGGATTATTAAATTTAAGTGGAGCAATTTCTGACTCCCCATACTATTTTGGGGGCCCTTAACCAATGACTGCTTTCCATATATAAATTTTTGAAAGTTACAGCTTTGTTTTTTGTTTTTTTTTTCTTTTTAATATACAAGCATACAAAACACTTTTATTCTTATTAATTCAATTTCCTGGTGACTTAGAAAATGTTATTTAGGGAAGTGCTATATATAATAGTTTCTGCAAATACGGCCTACTCCTGTAAGCCAAGAACATTTCTTTATATCCGATTTGTTCCTTTTGAATTTGTAAGAAAAAAGTCCACTGAATATTTAAAAATATTTTTAGATGTAGTGTAAAACAATACGATCTCTTTAACTCCTATTTCTACTCTACTCAGTTCTAATTAAATTTTTCATTAGTACAGTATGTTTAAAGTGAAAAGTATACAAGACATTCTCAGTGAAGCTCTTGGGCTATCAAGTAAAGAAGATTCACCTTAGTATTTCTAAAGCTTTGACTTATACATACTGTTATGGGAAAAATTTTCCTCTCAGGTTTCCAAGTTATCCCACCACAATCAATAACCAGCTAATTTTTAAACTCCTCAACCAACTATTGTTCATTTAGATGATCTGTAAGTTTTATTTTTAAAGTTGTCACATGACAATTTTAGATGATTTGCACTAATGGAGAATAGTAATAAAAATTTTAAAGCTCTGCAATATATGATTTTTATTTATACTGTTTGGTAGTATAGTGCCTGCATAGAACTATAGCACACAATAGGTGCCTATTAACTATTTATCTATTGATTTTCTTAAGGATACAGTTATCAGTTGCTGTCAAGAAGAATTTGTCCTGAAGTATGTTAGACTGTACAAGGGAGAATGATTTAAAAAAGGTGATGCACACAAAAGGCACCACACTGTGCATAGCTTTTTGGATGCCCTGAAAGATGGCTGTGGAGGGAAAGATCTTCCATTCCCATCCTGGAATTCCATGGGGGCCATGGCATCACAAGGGACCCCTGCTGGCATTCGATCTGGGACATTCCATTCTCTTCTTTTGGCATATGGGACCTCTAAGTCTGTTCCCAAAGCTGTTATGGAAAGCCACAACCCTCATGTGCAAGCTCAGCATAAAGAAACTGTTGTCCTCATCCTCACCCCACCACAAAGAGCTTCTCCAAGGGAGTTTGTTTACCACGGTACCAAGGCCTAGGGTCAAGGAACTGGGAGGCTAATAAAATAGACCATGCACTGAATTAGCTCAATGATGTCCCTGAGCACACAACTGCAGAACGATACAAAAAATATTCTTGGGGACTCCATCCTTTACCTGAAAGGTTCACAACTCAAGTGAGAAAAGTAAACAGTGCTCTCTGCCCAAAGCCATGATTCAAAATTGTGGCTTTGTTATTATTCTTCAGCATGTTAATTATCACAAGGCCTCTTAGGGGATTCACTTATATATGATACAAAGTAGCATTTACTGTCATTTTAAATAAAAACACTAAATGAAATTTAAGACATATGAAGCATAGAGAGAATTTTTAAAAAGGAGCAGCTTCAGTCTTCTGTCAAGAAAATCAGCAAATTTGTAGGATTTGGGGCTCAGAGAAACCCCAGAAATCTAGTTTAATTCCTTTATTTTACAGTGGAGGAAACTGAGTCTCAGTAAAGTTAAAGTGGTTTGGTTAAGAGTGGCAAACAGCAGAGTTAAAATTAAAATGAAAACATGTCTCCTAATTCTTAATCTATAGTTCATTCCTTAAATAATTTCAATTTCTTAGTGTCTGAAACACAAATAAAAAATATGGCTTTCTATATATATTATATAAAGAGATTATATATATATATATAGGTACAATGTTTATTAACTTGTAAATATTTCAGAATTTTTGTCAATACTGTTCTACAAATTTATATCCTGTTTAAAACCTTGTATCAGCTCTGCTTTCAGATGGTTACATCTAGTTTCAGCTGTAATATTTGTAGCCTCCACCAGGAGGAGAGTGTGTTTAAAAAGTCACAGCCAAAATCCAGACAAATCAATGACAAGAACTAGAAATTTACTCCCAATCTGTCCATTTATTTTAAAGCACCACTAACTAGTCCCCCTGCTAATGGAAGCTTTCCTTTTCTAAATTTTCTAGTTCTTCTAATAGTGTGACACAGTCCATAACTTTATAAAATGTGATCTAAATTGTGACTTTGAAGTGAGCTTTAATTGAAATAACTAATTTAAAACAGGCTCAAGAAATGTACAGAACAAATAAAATCTTGTTTACCATTTTTGCTTCTGACTGCACTGGTTGAGGAGAGGAAGGACCTGGAATTCCTGGAACACTAGGCACCATGGTGACTGGTCGAACGAGCTATGCAAAAGATAGTAAAAAATAATTGCTAGAGAATATATTCAAATGAGATTTGTATTTTATTTGCCCAATGGCTACTATGATAATTTGAGACTTCAGAATCAGAAAACTAACTCTACTCTGAACCCTCATGGATCTCACATCCTGATTTATCCTTCAAAGGCTGTCAATTTCTCTGAGACATTTACTTCCCTAAACTACAACTTTCACAACTTTCACCATGAAGTAGGTGGCAATGCCTTAACTGTATGCA
This sequence comes from Lyroderma lyra, assembly GCA_004026885.1. Lineage (NCBI taxonomy): Eukaryota > Metazoa > Chordata > Mammalia > Chiroptera > Megadermatidae > Lyroderma > Lyroderma lyra. The sequence goes on from PVJL010005608.1 coordinate 90,792, forward strand.
TGTTGTTAGGCCTGAGAGCCTCTTCCATCCTTGTCAAGGGAAGTGCTAACTCTCTCCTTTCATACAACACTACACAATTTTTTAATGGTATCTCTTACTGTAACTCAACATTCAAAGTGAATGATGTAAAACTTCTCACTGATCTGTCACACTTCCATTTTGAAAGTGAAAGGAAAGAACATCAAAACTTGTGACAACTAGGCATAAAGTAATTTCCACAATTGTGCTTTTCTAAAATATCTTTCCTTCTAAAATATGTAAAAATCACTTGACATATTAATATACTATATAATGAAAAAGAACCCGATTATCTTTGATAATTTCTCTAATAATAATTCTCTGAAACATATTTTTTCAATTTTGTTACTTGCTTTTTTAAAACCTAGTATCAACACTGTGTGATTAGTTATTGTATAACTAAAGAATACCTTTTTAATTTCAGTTTCTTTTATCACAGTTACATTTAACAGGATTACCATATAATCTCAAGGGCAAGAACGTTTCCCCCTCAAAAATATCCTCAGAAAAGACAAAGTAGTCACCTTATATTTGAGTCCTTATAAAGTCTCTCAAATAATGCATTTTGAAGAGCAAAGTTCTGTTTGAAGATCACATAATCTTGAAATTATTTCAATCAATGCTAATTCTGGATACTTAGGAAAGTCAGTTGGAAGAATTAGTTACTAAAAAAAGTAAATATTTAACATTAATTTTAGTAATATTCCTGGGGATATAATCTCACCAAAAAAGTGTTGAATGTTACTGTAAATAAGCTTCTGAAAGTAATTTTTTAAAGCGTTAAAATAAATTATTACTTGGTACTGATTAGAAATAATCTATCTACAAAGTAAAAGAAGAAAGTATCTTTTTATTATATAAATGAGTTTTAGGGTTTGGGGTTAAGATTGCCAGAAAGAGAACAATAAATTCAAAAGGTGTTATACTAAAATTACTTGGGTAAAAATGTGTATTTTGGAAAACTGTGCCAGACATCTTAAAGAGTGGTTCTAATGACGAAAACTTTAAATGTTGAAGACACATTCAAATAGTTTGAATAAAATTGCTTCATGAAATGTAAGAATAGGAAAAAAAAACCCCTTATTTCTAACTTATATTGTTCCAAAGAATCTACTTTTAAATATTTACTAAATTATTAAATTTTATAAGTAGATACTAGGCCTAAGTCTTTCAAAATTTATATAACTACCATGTCCCACAAAACACTTTTCTTTTGGATCTTTTCATTAGGAAAGTGGGGGACTAATTATTGTGTTATAATGCTTAGATTTTCATATGCTTGGGCCAGCAGAAAAATTCTATAAACCCAACTTGACCATAAAAGTTCACAGAAAATGTTTTTATAAACAATTTCTACAGTAATTGACAAGGGTTCTAGTATAAATATCTTCTTAATAATAGAAATCTGTGTTAATATTTGAATTCCACAAATTTAGTCAAATTGAAATGAGTAGGAATAAAGTTCTTGAGTCAGAATAAAGTTCTATTAAAAATACAAGAAAAACAATTAAGACTTTTGGAGGATGGAAAAATATTTTCTATCCAGTTACATTTGCATTGAATAGTGTTATGTTATTATAAATATCAATGAGTTAATACTATATGCCACTAATATTTTGTTGAATTCAGTTTCATGAATCAATCAAACAGCCCCAAGTGTCTCTTTTTTTATAACAGAGATCAGTTTTGCTATAAAGAAGAGATTTAAATAGTCTAAATTTCAAACTTACTGGGACTGCAGCTGGAACATGCACATTAGAACTTGTAATTGATGCAGGAATAGCAACAGGCATGGTTTGTCCATTGGGAAGATGTAACAGAAGAGGAAATGGGCCTGGAACAGGACTAAGAAAAACAAAAGGAAAATTTTAAAAACCTTTATCAATTGTCTCTAAAGATACAAGAGTATTTTTACTCCCATTACTGTATCATTTAAAAATGTTTTCTAACCAATACAAAGCAAACTGCAAAATTTAATTATTTTAAATTACATAAAAAAATGTATTAATAGGGGTTCCCTGGTGGTGTAGTGGCTAGGCTTCAGCGCTCTCAATGCCACAGCCTGAGTTTGATTACCAGCCAGGGAACCACCAAAAACAAAACCAAAAAAAAAAAAAAAAAAAAAAGGCATTAATGTATGTAGCACTGTGAAAAAAACAGGAAGAAATGGAAAAAGTTGTGGATTTACTTAGGACAATCTCTAAATATGTTAAATGAAAAAAATTCTTATCAGAAGGCTCTTGAGGCTCCTGAGCCACTTCTTTGCTCAAGCCCGCTCCTACCTCTTTGGAGTGTACTTTCTCCTCAATAAACTATCTTTTTGTTTCACCATCATCATCATCAACAACAACAACAACAAAAGAAGGCTCTTGAGAACTACCTGTCTGAAAGAAATGTCTACTGGTGGTGGAATAATAAGATGTGTTTTCTGTGAAATAGCATCAACGTAAGTGACGTCTTTAAATTCACGTTCTATTTGATTTGTTTTTAAAATTAAGTTTAGATATTTATTTTCTAATCTATTAGATAATATTTATATTTTAAAAAGATTACCCAAGTATTTTTTTAAAAAATCAAAGCATGCAGAATATGATACACATACACACACAATTAAGGTCACAATTTGAATAATTAAATGTCTTAGGAAAAATCATGACAACAAAAACTTAACAATTCATAAGTAGTTCAGTGATTGGCCCAAATCACTTACACAATTGGCCTGTTGGAGGATGGTGCCTGGGTGATTACAGTACTTGAGGTTGGTGAAGGTACTGCCTGCTGAATAATTACACTTGAGTCAGAACTTGTAAGCAGCACATTGGGGACCTGTAATGATGCTGGACGAACAATAGCTGATGTGGGCTGTGCAGTTTGTGCCAATGGTACTTCCTATTTAGTAATGAGATAAAGGGTGGAGATTAAAAATGCTAGTAAATTCATGTACCTTATTGAAGAGAACATAGAACACACTTCCAAAAGCATCCACAGGACAATACTTAATACCTCCTCTCAACATAATTATCTAAAGTTAATTAAAAGAAAATTTTAGAAACAGATGTAAGGTTTCAAATGCAATGTTCATATTTTAACTTGAAACATCTGAGTAGCCTTTTTAGTACAATTTGTTTTCCTATTAATTCAGAAATAAATGAGGCTGAGCAACATGGCTATCAAAAAGCCAGAAATACAATCCATTCTCCTGGAATCACAGAACTTAAAATCCAAAACAGATAGCCTAATCCTACTCCATCATAATACTGTAAAAAGAGGAAAGAGGTCCAGGGAGACTGTGTTATGGCTGATATAAGTTCAGTAACAGAAATGTTTAAAAAAAAAATTTAAGCTATACAAATGGTTGCTGTAGGTAACTCTGTCTCCACTACCAAATTTTTCTCAGTATCCAAAGGCCAAGTAATATCGATAGCTTAAATATAAATAATTATATAATTATAAAATAAATAATTATTAGAGAGATATTTCCAAATTAAAGAAAAACCACAGAATTCTTGAGTTAATCAGTTTTACAGATTAGGAAACAAATAGATTAAGGGTATCCACAACTCCTCAACTAGTCAGCATAAAAACTGGGTCAACTGTGTACTCTGTATTGGTCTTAATGCTGCCACTTATTATCAAAATCTTATTAAACTACACAGAAAGAAATATTAAACTAATACTACTGGAATTTCATATATTCAACAAGTTTGAGATTTTATAACATGACCTCAAGGCCTCGTGGGAAGAGAGACAATACACAAGTAAAACAAACAAGAAAATTTCAGATTGAAATGTGGTTGAGAGTAACAACAGTATAACATAGTAAATCATGAAAGATTAACAGAGAGGTTAGATTGGCTATTTTAGACAGCATGGTGAAGTAAGACAAGCTTCTTTGAAAAAATAGCATTTGAACTGATACTGAAAGGAAAACATTCTGGGAAGAAGGAAGCAAACACCAAGGTTAATGTCTCTGAGGCAGGAAAAAGCTTGAAATATTTGATGAACACACCAGAGAGACAAACCCATCTCATTTAGAGTTTATGGAAGCAGTGTGAGTTGTCTTAAGTATACTGGTAAATCACTGAAGGATTTTAAGCAGGGAAGTAACACAATGTATTATGATGGCTGGGACTAAAGTGCTGACACTGAAGACAAAAGAGGATAAATTAAGGATATAATCAGGAAGTACATCTGATAAGTTTTGCTGTTGGAGGAAAAGAAGGAATTAAGGCTTCTAGGTTTGAGCAACTAGATGGATGGGGAGAAAATTTACTGATTTAGAGAAAATTGTGGAAAGAATCAAGGGGTCTGATTTAGACATATTAAGTTTAAGATGAGAGCCCAGGTAGTTCCAAGTTACCAGGCTATCAAGATCCAGGAATGAAGCCCTAAACTACCTACACCTACGAAATGCCTGTATGAAGACAGTATCATCATCTTAGTTGCTGCTACCAAAGATCTGTTGCTAAGAATAAGCAACCAGGCCCATAATGCTTTAAAAGCTTAAAAAAACTCTGTTCAAAGAATTTTTAATTTATAAAGATTCTTGATTAAGCTGTCACTGGATAAAATTAGTGAAAAATAGCAAAACCCAGAAACATTAAATTTATATATCCTTTTAAAAATAAGTTTTATCTAAAATGACTGCCATTCTCTTCTACTATTTTTCTGTGTGTAATAAAATGCTAATTATCTATAAAGGTAGACTCTTTTCCCCTGCTATTTCTATGAGTATTTACAGGTCTCCACATATAAGACTATTAGTACCTGCCACTGAATCATGTACAATTTGTTATCTTAACATTTTATGTAGATGAAACATTAAACTTAGAATGCTAATTTTTTTCCACTTGATGTGTTTCTACCATAAATAAAAATTTCTAACCTTCTCATCACTGGTAGTAGACTCTGGGTGAGGTAAAGGACTATCCTGGTGAGTTGTTTCTACAACAGATGGCTCCTCAATTTTGCTTCTTATGATGGGTGTTGCAAGAGGAGACAAATCTAGAGGCATCTAAGATAAATACAAACATCGAAGAAAATGTTAGGAGTTAAAAAACAGCCAATCAGTGCATCTAAAATAAGGAAGCATGAAGTGTAAATTATAATTATTGTTCTGTCAGAAGTACTCTTTTTCAATTTGATGGTTAGTTCTCTGATGGTGCAGTGGCTTAAGGCTTCGGGCGTTGGCCCTGTCAGCGCTGCGGCCTGGGTTCGATTCCCAGCCAGGGAGCTACCCACATACCAAAAAAACAAAACAAAAACTGTTCTCAATTTGATGGTTAAAAACATACTTTTTTAATGTCATCTTCTGAGGCTTTCTTGAATTCATTCTCAAATGGACTTGCCAACTCATTAAATAAACCCACTTCTTCACAGTTTTTCAAGAATCTTGTTGGTGTTGGGGTCTGATCTGAAATAAACGTCAATAAGCAATCACATAATTTAAGTATCATACAGAACCCTAAAATGTAGCTTGTAAATTAACAAATTAGCAGGACTGGTTCAGTCAGCTGTTAATTCTCTCTTTGGAAAGAGCTCTTCCTTTAAAACAAACAAAATTTAGTTAAGTTTTTATTGTAGTTCCAAGATATTTCCTCCAAGTTTATGAACCATAAAAGCATGAAAGTCCTTGTTCCTTAGTCCACACCTTCTCTCTGAATAGTGACATAAGCATCCTCTACTCAGAGATCAACTATTATCATTATTTAACACAGTTAGAATTTTAAAAAATTTACATTATTAAAACATTTAAAATACATGCAATTTGGGGAAAACTAGGACAAGAGCATGTATATTCACTTTAACTTGGCCCTTCCACTAGTGTTCATAATCTACTACGAAAGTAGGCTTAAGATAAACAGAATCTTTAGTAGGTAGATCAAAATATAACAAGGAAAAAAAAAGGATAAAACAAGAGCCCTAAAACAAGAACAAAACAAACCTCTCCTTATTACCATCTATTGAAGCTAAATTTTCTATTTTAATGCATTTTTCAAGCTTGTACAAGTTTCATATCTATGGAATGTTCTAGCTTAATTCCTAACCAACAGAATAGTTTAAATTCTCACAACTTGAAATATTTTAACTATACAACTTGAAATATTTTAACTATACTTGAATATATACTTATGCTATGTGCATTAACACATGTACTGAATATATATGAGATCTGACAATTAAGTTCGCAAACTTGCCACCATGTGCTTTTGTTGGCAGCACTGTACTAACAACTCAGTAAGGTTTCATAACCTTCGTATATCTCTGTCTCACAGCTGTGTGTTCATGCTGATGTGTGGCAGTGTCTTGCTGAGTGGGGTTCATTATTGTTGCATGTTTTTGCGTGCTGTTGCAAGAATGTCAGAGCCTGAATTACAGCAATGAACAAACATTACATCTCTTGTTAAACTTGGCAAGAGTGGAAGTGAAACCAGGGAATGTTAGTCCAAGTTTATGGGATAACACCATGAAGAAAATGGCAGTACAAATGGATTAAACATTTTTCTGAGGGGAGAGAAAGTGTCACTAATGAAGAGAAGTCAGGGTGGCCAATAACAAGCAGAACTGATGAAAACATTTCAAAAACTTTGAATTGTGCATCAAAATCGTCAGCTGACTGAGAGAAGCACAGCAGACCAAGTAAATATTGACAAAGAAACAAGAAAATCTTAAATGAAAATCTTGGCATGAGAAAGGTGTGTGCAAAAATGGTCCCAAAGGAGCTCACCAAGAAGCCAAAGCAAAGGAGAGCTAAAGTTTGCCCAGACCTTTTTAGAGAGGCAAGATGGTGTTTGGGCTGTGTTATCACTGGTGATGAAGCATGAATGTGACTATGAAACAAAGCATCAGAGTGAACAATAGAAGTCAGCCAGTTCTCCACAACCAAAAAAGTTCCGTCAGTCCAAATCAAGAGTCAAAACGATGTTGCTAACCATGTTTGATATCAGAGGGATTGTTCATTATGAATTTGTACCAGCTGGACAAAGAGTCAACCAAGTTTACTATTTGGAAGTGCTGAAATGCTGCTGCATGAAAAAGTTAGACGTAAACGACCTCAACTTTTCAGTAACAACTCATGGGCTCTTGCATCACGACAATGCACCAGCTCACATGGCACTGTCTGTGAGGGCGTTTTTAGCCAGGACACAAATAACTGTATTGGAACACCCTCCCTACTCACCTGATCTGACCCTCTATAACTTTTTTTCTTTACCAGAAGATCAAGGAAATATTGAAAAGAAGACATTTTGATGACATTCAGGACATCAAGGGTCTCATGATGACAACTCTGATGGCCATTCCAGAAAGAGTTCCAAATTGCTTTGAAGGGTGGACTAAGCACTGGCACGGTGCATAGCTCCCCAAGGGGAGTACTTCGAAGGTGACCACAGTGATATTCAGCAATGAGGTATGTAGCACTGTTTTTAGGATGAGTTTGCGAACTTCATTGTCAGACCTCGTATGAGTACATGTGTTGATTACAGAATAAGTGACAGTTAAGGTCCATGTTGAATAAAAAATAGTAAATTTATGAATTTTTCCTCTTAAAAGTCATTATTTTCAAGGCTATTCATGTTGATCAAAATTTGTAGCACTCACTAATTCTATTCACACTGTATATATTTTAGGGCATAAATGTTACAGGTTATGTCAGGGATCTAGCCTAAGCTAAACAAAAGTATAAAGATGATTCTAGTTTAAGATAAAATACTCATAAAATCTTTTGTGAATTTAACATTCACATATTTGTTAACCACTGTATCCCCAAAGTGGGCATTACTTACACTTTAATCTTCATCCCCACACATATACTACTATGATATTAGAGAGCTAATATGATTACTACATGTAAATGTAGTTAATGCTACTTATTACACATATTGGACATAATGCAGACCTATCTTAGACACTATTAGTATTATCAGAATTACTGAAGGAACTCTATTGTGTCATCATTTTACCTAATAGTCTGCAACTTATATACTTTCTCTACCCCTAAAAGACTTCCAAAATCACATAATAGTAAGGGCCCAGCGTGCGTGTATCAGTTTAGATCCATCATGACTGAATTAGTACACTGAATATAAATTTGAGTCTTCTTCTGTTCACACTTAAAGGGTTTATCTATATAAGTTCAATAAAAGGCTTCTATTTTGTGCTAAAGGGAGAGAAAAGTCTTAAACATAAAATGCATATGCATAAATCACTTTCATTGAGGATTACTGAAATGATTGGCCTGAGAAAAGTTAACACAGGCACATTTAACCATGCGGATGGCTTATAGCTATTGATTACCAAATATATACCACATACATCATGCATTATATTTTATACAGTAATGCTAAACTACTCACCTCAACATATGTTAGTAAAAAACTGGTCAAGTGCTGTGTTTGAATGTGTTCTATTTTTCTATTGTATTAAATGTAAACAGATAGGAAAGTAATTTCTGTAAAGTAATTTCTAGAAAACAATTGCAAACATTTTTGAGTTAAAAGTTACAGAAAGCAATAATACTCTAAGGCAATCAGTTTCAGAGAAGCAAAGACCTTCGTGTCTAGGAGAGTGGTACTTTTTCAGGCTGTTACATTGCTTGTTTGACAGTTTTTTTGGTTCTAGCTCTTAATATCTGATATATAATATCCTCAAGAAATACACACCTACTCTTTTCTGTTTCCTTCTACTTATAGAGCTGAGAAAGTGTTGAACATTCCCCTATATATTTCATAAATAAATTTTGTGAAATTACCAACTTTTTGTTACTTCCACTTTTTTTCATTGCAAAAATTTTGATGCTGAAAGTACAGGTAGAGAACCATCTAATATTTGCCTCCTTATCTCTCCAAAGGTTGCATATGAGAATTTAATCTCTATGTTTGGGTAACAATTTAAAAGTACTAATAATATATTCAGTGTTCTGGTATAATCTTACAAATAGTATAACCCAAGCTTTACAAAAAAAAAGAAAAACTTTAGGGTTACTTTGAGTATTTTTGTTATGTGAATCTGTAGTTATGACACAAAAAGGTCTAAAATTTATATATTTTTTCTTATCATAATACTTATAAAATACATAAAATGCAGTGAAATTACACATATTGTGTGTGTGTACATATTAGCAGATATGTGTTTATATATATTGAAATACCAATAAAAGGGCAACTAATACAGCATGGAGGACAATAAATCAATGCATGAATTGGGTTTCTCTTTTCACATCCTGTGAAAGATAATCATCTGCTTAGGTGATACTGTATGTTTACAAGATCATACAGAAAAAAGCACTGACTGAATTCAGAGAAGTATTAAGAGTATTTTACTAACACAGTTGTTTAGTCTTAAAAAATTATATATATATATATACACACATATACATACACACATACACATACACACTAATGAACAAGTCTGCTAAGTGCTCTTTCTCCAACAGGAGGAGCTTGATATTTTCTATCTTCACACAGCATTATAGGCCAGGTGTAAACAGCTAAAAGAAACAATGACTAAACATCACATTAGTTCAATTATCAGTTAAATGTAAATTTTAGAGATGATATGGATGTCCCCAGGGTTCTAATTAACTTCCACAAAACTGAAAATGAAATCTACATTTGAAAAACCATACAAAAAAGTGAAATGGTTAGAAGGAAACATGGAGATGTAATGGGTAAAATACATGTTGCCAACATACTGTAAATGAAGTCATTGGAATATCACCAGACTATATAATTTACAGAGAATACACAAAAATTGTGCACATTCCAGGTGAAATATGTATATAAGCTATTAATAAAAGCATATACTAACCAGCCACAATGACACTGTCATTACGTGCTGGACCAAATTTCAGTGTCATCTCATGTTTATGTTTATGGACAGCCAAATGATCCTCGTTGGTAAAACGCTGTGGCAAAAAGTTTTAAAATAGAGTTAAGATTTTCAATTTGATCAAATAAGTAAAATAAGGAAATTCATTTCCACAACATGTAAAAACCACCATTAACAATGAAACAGCAGTTTGTTAACTATAAAAGAATCTACTGTTAGTATAAACATACTAAATTTCAAATAATCATAGTGAAACCATTATCCAAGTATAAGCAATACTGATATATTACTAGTCACATAGCTCATTTGAGAGCATATAAAAACAAAACTTGAGGCAAAGAAACTTAATATAAATTTCATTTGGACACTAAAAACAGAGCACTATTAATTTTTTGCCATATCATAGTAGAAATATATGTTCCATGGTATAATGACTTTTGAAAGTACTCTATTTATATAGAGTTCAGGTTACTTACCACTTTTAAAATGAGACCTTTCTTATAAAAATATTACTCTGGGATGAAATAGGAAGTAAATCAGGTGCTTTATGTTACTACATAAAAAAGAATGCCTTTGTCATAATTCAGTGAAGAAATAGCAACCAATACAATGATATAGCAGTTCATTTAAAAATAAAACTAAATGTTTAACTTAAAAATAGTTGAGTGACTTTTTCATCATTTTGTTTCATCACAGTTCTTACTATTTTTAAAAATGAAGCAAAATTATTTTTAAAGCTACCCTCATCTTGGATAGGTCCTACATGCCAAAAGTAACATTTATGATTACAACATAATAAATTTATTATTTAAATATCTGTTTGGCCATCAACATTTATGAAGATGCTCTTTATTGAGCAACATGTACAACTGAAAACAGGAAGCACTCACTTTTTATTTCAGAGTAATAACTAATGCCAAATTAATAGATCTAAACTCACTCTCTAGATTACGTCCTTATAAATGGAGATTTTAAAATTATATATATTTGAACGTGGTTTCCCTAAACCATGAAAATGAATTCCTTCTCTTGGGGTTCCTCCTCCTGCTATCAAATTTGCTACATCCTTTCATGCAACTATTAATAACAATAGTAACTTTAGGATAACATTAAAACAATGTAAAAGAATGAAACATGCCTTTCCATTATGCTTTTTATTCTAGAAATTTCTAATTATTCTAAAAGTATGACACGGAGTACCTATATCATCCTTAGCCCCGCCCATCGAATCCTCAATCTGCAAAAGTTAATCCCTCTCATTTATGCCCCATTAGGCTGTGCACAATGCCTTGGTTATAACACCTATTAATATTCTATTGACATTTTTTATGTCTATCCTTTTAAGTAGGCTGAGCTCTTACTGTCTGAGGTCCCCAAAGTTAGCACACAGTAAGTATTCAATAAACATTAATCGAAAGAATGAGCTCCCTACAATAAAAGAGTTGAAGTTTTAAGCCCAGTCAGTGTAAAGGAAAAACAAAAAACCTACCAAAATCACAGACTGTTCAATAAGATGAATTAAGCCTTCATTTAATTTGGCTATATTTTGCTATCACAGTAAGTATAGTTTACCACTAAGTTTTAGGTCACTGTACACACTAATGAAAAATTATCTATTATTATTATATGACCCCTCTTCAGAACCTGCTTATAGTCTCAGTGAAGGTGAGAGTTCAGATACAGCAGTACCTCTATTCCTTGACTTATTCATTCACTCTTCAAATATTTACTGAGCACCAACTATAGGCACTGGGGCCATAATCTAGCTCTTCCCCACTCAAGTGTTATTTTCTAATTCTTTATCATTATAGGAATCCTTCCCAATTGTGGAGGAATAAGTAGTAGTCACCCTTTGATATACTGTAGAATAACAAAGCTCTTGGAGAGAGAATGAACATATCTGTAGAGTTTACCGGCATTTTTCACTGCTTTCTACTTTGCATTATAGTTTTATTTTTTATTTTATTTTTTTTTTTTTGCATTATAGTTTTAAATGTACATGTCTTACATCCCACATTAAAGGTATCTTAAAGTAAACCTAATAATGTGGCTTCTTCACAGAAGACAATCATTAAACATTTGTGAATGAATGCATTTTGGTAAAGGTCCTATATTTTAAAATGGCAAAGTCAGCATAATTCATAGATAAGAACTTGGGAAGTTAGCCCCTAGGAATTTTATTCTAACAGTATCCTCTGCTTGGGTTGGCTTGACCACAAATCTATGTATAGATTCACTGGGAACATGTGAAAATGGCACTAAGACCAACCCTAAGTGAAAAGGAACAGCTAAAAGGACCCTAAAAAACATATAGGTTCATATTAATACTATGTAGGGAATACGAATTTACAAAGTCTCATGTAGGATTTATAGATCAAATTTACCTAAATGCTATTTATAAAGGGACTGTTGATTGTATAATAATATTATTTATATACATGAATAAAATACACTGAAATTGGCACTTGATACAGGTGAATTTAACCTTGGCTGTCATGTAAGAAAATTTATTATATTTACCTCTAACAAGAAACTTACAGTGTCAAAAGACAATCTTGTTAAAAGGCAGTCACGAAGAAAATATGTATTTTATCTATCTATGAATGAATAAAATGCATTCTTTTTTCAACAAAAAAGAATGTAAGTATCTACTACTTATAAAGTAGCTACTACTGCTAAGATAAAATTTTTGCAGAATGTATTTGAATTGCTTTTCCAGCCAATTTTTAAAATTTATTTTAAAACCTTTGTAGAAAAACTATAATGATATTGCTAGTAATAACATATCAAATTCATGTAATTTTTCTTCCAGGTAATTGAAGAAACACAAATGCAAAATGTTGTAGATGTGCATAGTATTTTGTTAAACAACAAGACTTTGAGTACACAGCTGAATAAATAATGGGAAAGGCAGTCAAGAAAGGTAAGAGAGGATGACCATCTCTGTTGAAGTTAAAAAAAAGGGCATGAGGAGTTCCCTGGTGGTGTAGTGGCTTAAGGCTTTGTTGCTGGCGCTGTCAGTGCTGAGGCCTAGGTTCAATTCCTGGCCAGGGAACTATCCACATACAAAAAAAAAAAAAAAAAAAAAAAAAAGGGCAACCTGACAGATGGGAGAGAGACATTGATATAAGCGTTGATATCTGAGAAATCTGTGTTTACAAGGCTTGAACATTTATGAGAATGAATTTCCTAAGAAATCAGTCATTCTGTATTTAATACATGCATTCACTTACATGATACACATTATATTCTAATTTAACAGATAAATAGGTACAACTAAGTTACAAAGTCATTAGGACAACTTCGCTGAAGGATTCCATTCAACACCAGGAAGTTATTGATAAACTCACTCACTCACTCACTCACACACTCTCTTCTCTCTCTCTCTCTCTCTCCCTCTCACACACACACTCTTCCATTGAAACTTTAGTCTAAATAAAATGAATCTATCACTTTTGTAAAACAGTTTATAATGTATATATTCTACCAAAAAACAAATTTTAATGAGTGCCACCAAAAGCAAAGATATTATCTATAAAATAGAAGAGTTCCGATGTTAAATGAAACTTCCACTAAATTATCTCACTTTAGGGAATTCCCTGGTGGTGTAGTGGCTAGGCTTTGGTGCTGTCAAAGCTGCAGCCTGGGTTCGATTACCAGCCAGGGAACTACCCACATATTTAAAAAAAAGTTGAAATAAATAAATAATCAATCTCTCTTTGTCTCTTCCACTGAATTCAACAAAACACCAATTTTAAACAAATAAAATGAACAGAATTCTGTGAAAAACCTAATAGCAACTGAGGCATATTAAAAAAAAAAAAGATTTACTAGCAAAAGTCAACCGTTAAATTTCTTTGCATTGATTTGTGTGTAAAGAATTCCTATCTCGAGGAGCAAAGCAAAAAACATACAATGGGGAAAAGACAGCCTCTTTAGTAGGTGGTGCTGGGAAAACTGGAAAAACATATGCAAAAGAATGAACCTGAGCTGTGAACTCTCCCCATATACAAAAATTAACTCAAAATGGATTAAAGACCTTCATATCAGACCTGCAACAATAAACTGTATAGAAGAAGACATTGGTACTAAACTTACAGACTTAGAACTCAAGGAAGACTTCATGAACCTGACCTCAAAGGCAAGGGAAGTAAAAGCAAAAATAAATGAAAGAGACTATATCAAACTAAAAAGCTTCTGCACAGCAAAAGAAACCATCAACAAGGCAAAGAGACAGCCAACTGAATGGGAGAAAAATATTTGCAAATAACGCATCAGATAAGGGTCTAATATCTAAAATATATAAAGAACTAATAAGACTTAACAACAAAAAAACAAACAACCCAATTGAAAAGTGGGCAGAAGAACTAAACAGACACTTCTCCCATGAAGAAATACAAATGGCCAGCAGACATATGAAAAAATGCTCATCCTCATTAGCTATCAGGGAAA
>PVJL010005609.1:0-105204 GCA_004026885.1 Lyroderma lyra
ATTGACTGTGTCCACAAGGTTTTGTTTCTTTGTTGTTTTCAAGTTTTGTGTTCCACAAGTTAGTGAATGGTTCTTGGTTTAGGAACTTCGTAGTGAAGTAGCTAGTACTGCCTCAATCGTTTAAAAAATTGATGGAGCTTTCAGTCCGCTGTTAGGGCGTGAGTGAGCAGCGGTTGGCTCCCACTGTTGCAGTGAGATGCTGTTACCCGTGGACGTTTCAGTGGCGTCTGCCGTGCGGGACGACAGCTGGGGCATTTGTGGCTGGATTTCGTCCGCACAGCCCTCGTGGATGGTTATATTAAACTTTTGAACAGTTAACAATCTCTGAAACCTGTTTTAATAGAATTCGGAGCCAATGCGCAGAGTGTATTCAAAACTGTACAAGGAGGCTGACAAGATCAAGAAGTGGAAAGTGGATGTGGAATTGGAGCTGAAGCAGAAAGAACAGAAGCTGCAGGAAAACAGGAGGATAATTGAAGCGCAGCGGAAAGCCATTCAGGAGCTGCAGGTACAGGGGCCTCGAGGTTGGACGTGCGGCGCTCGGCGCGGAGACGTTGCGGTGTTCTCAGGCAAACCGCGCGTAGGTCTCTGTGATGCGGTTCAGATGGCGGCGCTAGGGGGTCAGAAGGCGGCAATGGGGTTCAGACGGCGGCGATGGGCGTTCTGACGGCGGCGACGGGGCTTCAGACGGCGGCGATGGGCGTTCTGACGGCGGCGATGGGCGTTCTGACGGCGGCGATGAGGTTCAGACGGCGGCGATGGGATTCAGACGGCGGCGATAGGGGTTCAGCCGGAGGCCATGGGGGTTCAGACGGCGGCTTTGGGGGTTCAGACGGCAGCGCTGGGGGTTCAGATGGCGGCAAATGGCTTCAAATGGCGGCGAACAGGGTTCAGACGGAGGCGTCACTGCGTCTTGGCGTTAGGTCGCGCACAGAGGACAGGTCACACGAAGCAGAGCAGGTGATGAGCGGAATAGTGAATTACACTGTAGATAAAGACTGATTCGGTGACTCCATTGAGTGTTACTCGTTCCTGTTACTATGTTTTGTTGGATATAAATATCTTGTATTATATTGGAAAATGAGATTTATAGATAAAACTTTCCATTTAAAACTTTAGTTTCAATTTTATGACAGTGATAAAAACGTTGAGAAAATGTAACATTGAGTTAAGACAAAGAAAATATCACTTCAAAATGTTTAGGGAAGGTCATACTACATAAAATACTATTGTTTTGTTTGTTTGTTTTTTTGGAAATAATGCAGCAAACTTGATTCTAGATTGATGAACGTGAGACCCATGTTCTTTTGGGAAATCCATAAGCTGTGGCAGAAAGTTGTTGTTGTTCAAAGAAAAGAGTTCTTATACACCATGGTGGCATGTTAGCAAAGAAATGCCGCTTAATGATTATACTCTGTTTACTTTGCTAAGCAAAATGTGATGAACCGTTCTTCTTTTTGTGAATTAGTTTGAAAATGAAAAAGTCAGTTTGAAATTAGAAGAAAGAATTCAAGAAAATAAAGATTTAATAAAAGAGTAAGTAATGATTTAACGAATTTATTCTTTCCAAATGTATTATTAAAACAATTTCTAAACATTTATTGAGCACGCTCTGTTATAATAATACAATACTGACTTATATATGTGGAATTCTACCTGGGTACTATTGAAAAATTAAGACATACTTTTTTTACATTCTTGCATTTGGCAAACTGTGGGCATTCATAATGTCTCAATTTTAAAAATGTCAGGCAGGAGAAACCATTACTTGGTGTGAAAAGGTACCTGATAATCCTATATCTACAATTGCCCCTGATTATCTGCCTTTCTATTTGACTTGTTTTAGGGGAAGTACTTGCAAAATAGGGCTCAGTTTAGTTCCAAGCTAATTCTCATTCTCAAATTCCTGTTTTTGCCAGTAGCCCAATGATTCTTCCCTTTACTTTGGCTTAAAATTTTAGTATCATTTTTTACTTTTCTTTTCCTTTGTTCTAGGTAATAGCTAAGTCTTATTTCATACATTTATCATCTCATTCAGATTATAGCATGCAGAATTTAATAGAAAAATGTAATAATTTAACATATCTGCCAAGTAAATATTGAATAGTTAGAATGTAATGTATGGGTCCATATAGAGTGCCAATTTGTTTATTCCTACTTGCTTTAAGTTAAACATAATGCTAAACATGGTTCCAGAAGCCTATCACTTTTTTAGTGAAATTGCTAAGTGTAAAATACTATTACAGCAGCTAGCTCATCTTTGCTAATAGTACAGTCAATCCATTTTTTTCTTCACCTAGTCATTTATGGACCATATGTAATATATACAAAATATAAGTTTAAGAATTTTTTTAAAAAACTAACAATATTTCATAACTTTTACATATGATTTTGCTTTATAATTAGATCATACTTAGGGAGAACTTTTTCCTTTGTTTCAGGAATAATGCTACAAGGCATTTATGCAATTTACTCAAAGAAACCTGTGCCAGATCTGCAGAAAAGACAAAGAAATGTAAATATCTTTCTTGTTCTCTGTGGTTTTATCTATTTATTATTATTTATTATTTTAATAGTGGGAGTGAAAAGAAATTGTCTTTTCACATTTGGGAACCAGTTTTGATTTAAACAAGTTATATGTGCCTCATATACCATTTCTGTATATATGTAGTAACTAGATTCTTAATTTTTTTGATCTTTGAAACCTCAAAGCTTTTGGACAGATAATATATTTCAAAAGGTAGATGTTCAATGTTTGTAGTTAGTTTTCATTTCAGTTTAAGTGTGATCTTGAGACTAACCTTTTCTTTTGTCTGGAACAACCAGGAAATTGAAACAAGAATATGATATATAGCCATGTTCAAATAGAAAATACTGGTAGAGGGCTATTCCGAAGGCATAGTATTTAAGAATAGTTGTGAATATTTATTTTCAATCTAAATGGAATTCTTAAACTTCTCTTTAACATTTTTTAAAAACACTGTAATAAGGTTATGATACATATTCATATATAAAATTACACATTTTATTTTATGCATATTTTGATTTAATTGTAAAGTAAGAATTTTTTAATTTTGACAAAAACAAAAATCTGATTTTCAAAAATAATAGTTTTTATCTTTGTCATTAATTTGGCACTAGCTCTGTTTCGTTTGTTTTCTACAGGAATCTGTTGGCAATTACTACAGTCTACCTGTTTTTTCAGACTAGCACCTATGTTTCTTAGCTAAAAATTTTAATTGATATCACACATCTTGCTGCTTAAGAGTTTGGGCTTAAGAGTTAGACAGCTTGTACTCAAATTCAAACTTTCAGTTGCTATCTACTTGACTTGGAATAATTTGCATGTTATCTAATCTCTCTGATCATCTGTTTATTAATTAATAAAGTGCCTCTTAGTATTGTTTTGAGAATTAAATTAGTTAATATAAAATACTTAGCATAGTTCAGAGTACTCCATAAATGTTAGCCATTGTTAGTATTACTATTTTATTTCCAGTATGTACTATTGCTAGGTTTTTTATTATTGGTCCCTGACTATAGTACTTTGCTTTTAGAACTATATCTGTTTTCCAGAATGTATGGCACCACTGCCACTTCCTCCTGTTTATTCAACTTTCAAGATTAGCTGTTCTGTCTAGATATAAAAAGTGATAAAAAGTGCATAGAGGGGGTAGAGTGGTAGTATATAGACTGCCTTGACCGAAGTAACCTGGGCTGCAGAGACCAGGCTGCTAGTTTTTTCCTGTGTTTAGTTTTAAGCTCTCCAGGTCAGAGATCAGATGGTGGTTTGAGAATCTTTTGAACATTTTTAGGTGATTTCTTAAAAGAACAAAAGCGTGTATCTGGATGTGACACTCTTAAAAAAATCTTAATACTTACCTTATTATATGTGTGGCCTGTTCTTTCTTTATGACTGTATGTATCTCTTTCTTTCTCTGACACCGTATTTTCTTGGTTCTAGTGATAATACCAGGTAGTTTTCTGAAATGTCCATCTGGATTCTCTAGAGTTCATTTATTTTCAGAGATAGGCAATTCCTTTGACCATCTTTCATGTTGTTTGCTTTCCATTGTTTGACTGTTTTTTCATGGGCCTCCTGTAGGTTTTCTCCTCATATAGCTCATTGAAAAAGTTAACTAGCCAGATTAAATTTTAAAAAGCAAGATGATAAACTGACTTTGGTCTTAATTTACCTCCCCTGGCTTAGTGGTTGAATCTCCTTTTCATATTTACAATTGTATGGTTGTCACTGAACAGTTTCTAAAGTTTTCCCCTTGCATAGCTCTGCTTATCATGGCTACAGCTTCTTTCTGCCCTTTCTGCCTGGCTTTGTGGTACTCTGATAAATTTTGCATAATATATAATTTTGAGAAATTTTAGTCAATAAGCTCAAGCATGTACAAAATTTTTATATCTTAAAAATGTTTTAAAAAAAAACACCTTAATTTTTAAAAATCTCAATGCCTTGATTTTGCTGGCATTGAAAAACTTAGGTCTCAGTAAATTTGGGAATTTTACCTCTTTCCTGGGGTTTGTATGAAAATTTAGGAATGCCCATATAGTACCATGTGGTAGGGAGGGATGTTTATTTTTAGTCATCTCTCCATTGAGACTTTGATCATTTCAATTGGTATTCAGTTATTGGTCCACCTGAGTTGCTGCTGAGTTGTTCCTCATACCTGTCTTCAGGGCCATTCTGGTCCACTGCTTTATCCTACCATGTCAGTTAGTTATACAGGCTGTTGGAACAAGGGAAACTGTGAAGCTGTTTAAGGCTCCATCTGTATTATTTCACAGCCATTTCTTCACATTTTGTTATCTTCTTTGAGCCCTACTGAAGATAGGAAAAAGCATAGTGCTACTCTGTTCTTGGTCTTCCCAAATTCTCTGGGGTTTCTGTGATCCCCAACTCTGAAGCCTAGCTTGGTGAGTGCAAAGGGTTCGAAAACCCCTTCTTAAGTATCTGCCGGAATCTAATAAGCTCTGTCAGTTTCCCCTTGTAAAACCCTCTTCACAAACTAGTAACTATTTCTTAAGTCTAGAGAATGGGAAGCTTTGTCTGATCCACATATTTTTTAAATCAATTACTTGTTTATGTCCCGAATCCTTTTCCTAACTCCAACACTGGGCTTTAGAAACCTTTTTTTTTTTTTTTGGCTTTTTGTTAAGTCATCTCTTCTTTTTTTATTTTACTTTTTTATTTTTAAAGTGGTGAAACAAAGAGATAGTTTATTGAGGGGAAAGTACACTACAAAGAGGTAGGAGTGGGCTCGAGCAAAGAAAGTGGCTCAGGAACCCCGATGAACAAGGCTTTGGGGCTTTTATTCTAAATCTTCATAAGGCTTCGGCGCTGTCAGTGCTACGGCTTGGGTTTGATTCCCAGCCAGGGAACTACCCACATACAAAAAAGCAAAAAACAAACAAACAAACAAACAAACAAAGGGAGTTCCCTGATGGTGTAGCGGCTTAAGGCTTCGGCGCTGGCACTGTCAGTGCTACGGCCTGGGTTCGATTTCCAGCCAGGGAACTACCCACATACAAAAAAGCAAAAAAAAAAAAACAAAACAAAAAACAAATAAATCTTCAGGGGAGACACCTCTGGGCGTGGGGTCTCTTGATTGACAAATTTGATTGACAAGGGGCCTATTACATAACGCCTTCTGACTGGTATGTCCTTTCCCAGAGTTCAGTCTGTTATAATGATATTAATGAACTTCCGGGCATATGTATGATATTACAATGATGGTATAATGAAGTTCAGGTGAAATGAAGGTCGTTGTAACTCTCACTGGGCAGGCCTTAGGAACTGGCCCAAACTGGTGGCCTTCTTGGGCCCTCTGACTTCCCTGTCTTTGTCTGGAACTTCCTCCTGGCCTGGGGCAGGGATTACTTGTGAAAGGGTGGTATCTAGGCATAACAATTCCAGCAGGGCGAATCTCATGGGAGGGGTCGAGATTTCCCTATTCTATCTACCTTCCTCACATTCTCTTGAGAGAGGTGATCCCCACAAATCTCTATGGGAAGCTGAGGGACTGAAGGTCTCATTTTCTGTACCTGCTTCCTGCTGAAAATGGTCGTTGTCCCTACCTATTGGGGATCCATGGAGCTCTCACCCTATCTGATCTAAAGGGGAAGAGGTCTCAAGATCCACCATGTTGACTCCTTTGGTTAAGATGGGCTGGAAGCCTTGTTGGGGCACTGCTAGTATCCTGATGGTCTTTTTTTTTTTAATTGTTAAATTTATTGAGGTGACATTGGTTAGCAAAAATCACTTAGGTTCCAGGTGTACAATTCTACAGTCCATTGTCTATGTGTTGCATTATGTGTCCATCAACCAGAGTCAGTTCTCTTTCCTTCACCATATATTTGACTCCCCCTCCCTCTTCTCACACCCATCTCCCCCTTTACCCTCAGGTAACCACTAAACTATTGACTGTGTCCATGAATTTTTGTTTTCTTTGTTGCTTTCAGTTTTATATTCCACAAATGAATGAAGTCATACAGTTCTTGGTTTTTTCTGTCTGGCTTAGCATGATGATCTCAAGGTCCATCCATTTTGTCCCAAATGGCAGCATTTCATCTTTTCTTATAGTTGAGTAATATTCCATTGTGTATATGTGCCACAACTTCTTTATCTGGTCATCTATCAAAGGGTACTTAGGTGTTTCCATGACTTGGCCATAGTGAACAGCACTGGGATGAACATTGGGGTATATAAGTCTTTGCAGACTAAGGTTTTCAAATTTTTTAGTATATACCCAGAAGGAGGATTGCTGGGTCATATCCCAACTCAATTCCCAATTTTCTGAGGAATCTCCACACTGTCCTCCTTGTCAGTTGTACCAACTTGCATTCCCACCAGCAGTGTGCGAGGGTTCCTTTTTCTCTCCAGCTTCTCCAGCACTTATTTATTTCTTGCCATGTTGACAGTAGCCATTCAAACAGGTGTGAGGTGGTATCTCATTGTGGTTTTGATTTACATTTTCTGATAGCTAATGAAGTTGAATATTTTTTCATATATCTATTGTCCATTTGTATATCTTTATGGGTGAAGTGTTCAGGTCCTCTGCCCAGTTTTTATTATAATTGTATTGCTTTTTTATTATTGTTGAGCCTTACAAGTTCTCTATATATTTTAGATTAGTCCTTTACCAGAGGAGTTATTTGCAGATATTTTTTCTCATTCGGTTGGTTGTCTCTTTGCTTTGTTGATGCTTTCTTTTTCTGTGCAGAAGCTCTTTATTAATGGTTTGATGTAACTGAAACCTATTCCCCTAAAATCAGGAACAAGACAGGGATGTCCCCAGTTGCCATTGCTATATTCAACATAGTATTGGAAGTTCTAGCCAGAGCAGTCAGGCAAGAGAAAGGAATAAAAGGTATCCAAATTGGGAGAGAAGTCAAACTGTCACTATATAAAATTCCAAAGATCCCACCAGAAAACTATTAGGAATAATAAATGAATACAGTAAAGTTGCAGAATACAAAATTAATGTACAAAAATCAATTGCATTTCTATATACCAACAACAAAACTTCAGAAAAAGAAAGGAGAGAATCAATACCTTTCATGACCACAACAAACAGAATTAAAAACTTGGGAATTAACAAAAAATGTGACACACTTATACACTGAAAACTATAAGACACTATTAAAAGAAATTGAAGAGGACACAAAGAAATGGAATGATATTCTGTGTTCATGGATTGGAAGACTCAACATTGTTAAAATGGCTATATTACCCAAAGCAATATACAGATTTAACATAATTCTCCTTAAAATCCCACAGACATTCTTTCAAGAAATAGATTTTAAAAATTATCAGATTTCTGTGGAACCACCAAAGACCTCCAGTAGCCAAAGCAATCCTACATAAAAAGAATAATGCTATTAGAATCATGCTCCCTGATTTCAGTTTATGCTACAAAGTGTCAATAATCGAAACAGCTTGGTCTTGGCAGAAAAACAGACACACGGACCAATGGAACAGAATTTTGAAAACCCAGTAATAAACCTAAGGAGCCAAAAATGCACAATGGGAAAAGGAAAGCCTCTTCAGGAAATGGTGCTGGGAAAATTGGAAAACCATGTGCAGAAGAACCCTCACCATATACTAAAATTACCTCAGAATGGATTAAAGACCTCCACATAAGACCCAGAACAATAAGCTGTATAGAAGAAAACATTGGTACTGAACTTATAGACCTCAGATTCAGGGAGGACTTCATGAACCTGACCTCAAAGGCAAGGGAAGTAAAAGCAAAAATAAATGAATGGTACTATATCAAACTAAAAAGAGTCATCTCTTCTTTAAGGCAATGACTGCTACAAGATCTAGTTGCCCCAATTGGGGCAAAGTAAGGGGTGTGTGTGTGTGTGTGTGTGTGTGTGTGGAAAGAGAGAGAGAGAGAGAGAGAGAGAGAAAGAGAGGAGGAAGAAGGGAGCAAGGTAAGGGGGCAGGAAATTAAATAGACCCATGGATGGATTGATGGAGAGATAGATAAATATCAAGAAGAAAAACCAAAAAGATAGGCTAATACTCATATTTTTACTATATTATGTCACACATTAGAACACTGCTACCAGAGTCCCTAGCCTGTGCCACCTGACAACTGTTAAGTATTATATCTATGCCAGTTTATTTTCTTTTCTGTAGCCTTATTTATTTGATTTCCAGTATTTGCCTGTTGGAAGAATGGCTGGAGGGTATTTTGGAAATGGTGGTGGTGGTGGTAGTGGAAAGATTGGGAGTGTTGGTGATAGAATGCAGTTCTTTAGTATGAATAGCTTCTGAGGAATAGAGGTTTGCTTGTGTTAGATATGAAAGTGAGAATGAATAGATGGAATAAGAAGTATGAACTATCCTTCTATTGAAATGCTGATGTGTTCTGCCTCTATTTCCTTAAATTTTCCAACCCTTTAATATTGAAATAAAAATGGTTTAGCTCCTGTTCCCTGTGCTATTAAGTCCAGAGCTCTCTCCAGTATTTTTGAGGGGTTTAGAGTCCTTGTATTCTTCTAAAGTCCGTTCATGTACCCTCTTTTTGGTTGGTCGGCTCCTCATTGACATTTGAGTCTATAATAGCTGCTGTTCTCTTGTTTTGCAGCTTGTTACTGAGAATCTGGGATTAATACCCTCCAATTCAATGTGGTTTCTGTGATGCTGGCCTCATTTGGGGCCATTTCCTTTTACTGCTTTGTACCTTAATTCCCCACAGCTCTACCTACTACGTTTTACTGACTTTACTGAAGGCTTGAGTATAGCTAAAGGGAATCATTGCTCACATAAAAAACCTAAAAAGAAAAGATCATAGAGGATTCACAGGGGATTTCTCTCTGGGGCCACACATATTCTTAACCTTGCTGTTCCTGTCTTGATGCTTCTCTTTCTGCCTCCTCAGAGGTGGAGCAAGAGACAAGAGCAAGCTTTACCTTTCATGTATACCTCATGAATCTTATATATACAAAGGAAAAAATACTTCGTAGTTGTTAAATTCCAACTCGTTGTAAAGGCTAAAACTATAAACATTAATATATCCTACAAAGTTTGAATAAATTCATGGATAGTAATTCTATAAAAGAAAGTTGGAGGTAATCGGACAGCACCAAGATTTTGAAGTTGATACCATGGAGCATAACCGTGCATTACTATGAAACTGCTTTTGATGCTACTTTAAAAGATTCAAAATGTATACCAGTGCCATTCACTAATAGATTTAAAATATTTTTATGTTTTTTGGAGGGATTTTGAGTATTTGTTGGCATCATAATTTTAAAATTTTAATTTTGAAATATTTTATGTTAATAATAGATGAATATGAACGGGAGGAAACTAGACAAGTTTATGTGGATCTAAATAATAACATTGAGGTAAGTGGCAGTGACAATTTGAATATTTTAAACAGAGGCATTTCTAAGCAAAGTAGAGGGATGACTATAAAGATACGGAAAACTGTTCTTGCTAAAGGGATTATTATTTATTAGTTGACATACATCACCAATAAAATTCCCAAGGTTCTATACTGAATATTAATGGTTTGTTATTTAGTAGCTTTTGAATTTACATGTTAGTGACACCATTTAACTTATTTTATCAAATACTTATTAACTTCGTTGTCAGAGGCTAGCACATGGTGACACATAACTATTAATTTGAAAAAACATACAAGGTATTTTAATCTGTGTTTGGTTCCTGCTTACATGTATTCTCCCATCCTAATATCATTCTCCACTTTGGATCTTTGAATATGTTCCCTCTGTCTAGAAATTTTGTGTCCAAGATCTTAGGCAAACTCATAAGCTTCATTCTGCTTTTTTATTATCCCCTTATTACTTTATCTAAAATATCTTCCTATTCAATTATTCTTTATCACCTCACCTCATTTAACTTTTCTGAAGAACATTTAAAACAACATGACAGTTGTTTGATATACGTGTGTGTGTGTGTGTGTGTGTGTGTGTGTGTATTCTTGCACTGGAATGTAAGTTAGTTACCTTTGGAAAGGGACTTTGTCTTATAACCTAAGTGCTTAGAAAAGTGCCTAGCACATAACAGATACTCAGTAACTCTTAACTAAATAAATAAACTCATCCAGTTTTGCAAATCAAGACTTGTTGAATGTTAAATGAACTCATACTGCCAGATGATGGACATGTAATTGGACTTCTGTGGGAAAAGACCTAGCAGAGGTTATGCTTTAATGGGGAAGACAGATATTAAATAAGTAAGTAAAAATAAAGATAAAATTACAGATTTCGATACAGGGTATTAAGTAAATGACTGGAATACTAACTATTGTTTTGCTGCACTTAGGTAAGGTATAACATGCCTCCAATACCTTTAAGCATCTTGGGGAGCTAACATAATGGGTACTTTTAATAAGTTTTCAGAAAACTATTTAGTTATTAAAAGTAATAGAGTTTAAATTATTCAAAGTTGTGTGGTTTTAATCGAATGATCATGTGATACAAATTTATTAATATTTTCATAATTTGAAGAAAGCTATTTAAAAAGTGTAATTCTTAAAAGTTAAACTTTACATTTCAGAAAATGATAACAGCTTTTGAGGAACTTCATGTGCAAGCTGAGAATTCCAGACTAGAAATGCATTTTAAATGTAAGGATCCTATTTACTTTTTATATTATTCTTCTGCTATCTATATTCTTATTAGATTCTGTTAATATTTTTGTACCTTCAGCTCGATGCCTCAACTATTTTAAATTTTGTATTATATGTGGTTTTGTAACCCCCTCAGTCTGTGGAATGTGGCAAACAATTGATAAATGTTAAAAACATATAGTCTCTGAAATCAAACTTATTATGGTTTGTATTTAAATTTTAGAAGTGTGCTTTGGTATTATTTTTACATTTCTTGGTAAGATTGCAAGTAAAAATAACAATATATATTTAAATCTTATTTCAGATCAGTTTGTTATAAAGAATAAACTTTTATATATGCACCATTATAAAAATTATAGAATTTTTTTAAAGTTATTAAAACTTCGATGTTATTTAGGTTCACTCTATTACTAAAGTTAGCAAGAAAACAGCAGTTTTAGTTTGTTAGAATGACCTTTGGGGTTTAATATCTAAATAAATGAGAAAGTGAAATAAAATACCAGAAACTTAAAATTTTTTTGTTATACAATTATATTAAGATACTAAAGTATATATATATTGGTTTTATAGTAAAGGAAGATTATGAAAAATTCCAACACCTTGAAGAAGAATACAAGAAGGAAGTAAATGACAAAGAAAAACAGGTGTTTTTAAAATGAACTCTCTGTATACTTCGTATATGTTAATTCTGTTTTTTAAAATTTCAAAAGAGATTTTTATTTACTGACTACATGATAAATTTCTATTAGAGAATTTTAATGTTATATGTATCCAAATATTTAGTCTTTTGCCCAGCAGAATTAATTTCCATTGACTCAAATATTCATATACAATAAATGCTAACCCTTTAAAAAATTGATATATCTTATACAGTATTTATATTAGTGGGTAATAGGACATTGCTGCAAATATATATTACTTTGTGAGAACTTTTTTCAGACAAAAATCTCATAAAATGTAAAGGTGATCATTAAGCACTCAATCCACATTTCATAGTTTATTTTGAACTATTTATGATATCTCTGAAGGTGAACTAAAACCTTTTGTTTCTGTCTATTAATGTTATGTAATGTATGACTTGATAATGGTGAGTCTGTATTCTTTGACATTTACAAGAATGTAGGTTTCAGATTATTATTATGCCAACTTTATCAGTTTCAAGCCTTCTGCTTCCCAAATGGAAAGCAATATAGAGAATGGAATTCTCTTGTTTCTGTTTTCCTGTTTTTTCAGAGTTTTTCTTCTCTAATTTGTCACAAGATACCTTGTAATGGTAGATAACAAGGATATTTACTTAATAGTAACAAAAGATAATTGAAAGTATGGAGAAAATAGAGTTTTCTTTAAGTTCTGGTTAAATGATAGAATTCTCATTTATGTGTTATGATGAGATAGTTTGAAAGAGTAAGAAATTTTTTGTATTTTAACTATTTGAAGCCTGATTTCTGAAAGATGGAGGTATTTTTAAAAATTAAAAGAGTGCTTATTATAAAGAACACAAAAATAGAATGCAGTGCTAAAAGGCTTGTTGGAGTTTTGGATGTATGGGCAGAGCTTACAGATTGTTGTTCTCTGTAAAATGATGGTGTGGCCAGCTTGTGTTTTTGCTGGGGTCTCCTAATGTCATTATTTTTAAGATTTTTTTTCTGGAGTTCTCCATATTTCTGCCTGGGGATATAAATTTGGTTGACGGCATTTTGGAGCTAGGTTGGCAGGGTAAGAAGATGGCTGAGTCTCATCATTCCATGGGCTGACTTTTTAGTTATATCCTTCACCCTCACCCTTCACTGTGTCTGGAATACCCAGGTTTAGAGATTCTCTTTTTCAGTTTGACTATGCCTGTGTCTCTTGCAAAGATAAAGTAGGGTTAGTTCTCTGACCATTGGCTATCAGGAAGTAGAGTTCAGGAAGGGAAGGTTAAGTGAACTTAAGAAGGTCTTTTTTACAGACTTTCAAATAGTCTCCTTATATTTAGTTTTCTATTTCATACCTACTTTCCACATTCTGTTGCTTTTAATTATTGAAACACTCTGGGGTTCTTTGAGGTGGCCCCTGCTTCTCATTAGTATCTTCCTTGTGCAGGCTCTTGGATTTGACCTTGCTTTTCTATGCTAAATAATTTTCTGTTCCTTCCAGCTGCTGTCCTTTTTTATATATTGTGATTTTGATTATAGAAGTTTCATGGTTTCATGGAAGATGAAGTCTGACTTTGTTGTTTTCCTGGTTATTTTTTGGGTGATATGGAGATGAAAATAGGGTAGAGAGATCTTTCTGCCATTTTGAATCTGGAAGTTTTCAGCTTATCTTTATAAGTTTATCTTTCACCTTTTCTTCACATGCACTCTATATTCTAGCCATCTGAGTATTTTCATTTTCTAATGAAGCATGATCTCTTGATGCTTTGTGTTTTTGTATGAGTCTAGCAAGTTTATTTCTTTATGTTTGCCTGATTGATTTCTACTTGTCTGTCAAGGCTTGATTCAGTTCTCTGAGAAGGGTTAATTTTTTTATTGCATTCCCCAAGAATGATATAGGTGTTTCTTTCCTGATTCCTGTAACATTTTTATCCTGCTAATAATAATATTCAAGTAGAGTTCTTTGTCTCCTGGTCTAGGCTATGAGCTTGTAAAAGGTGAGTTCCCTCATCTCTGTAGTGAATGCTTATTATGGTTCCTGAAACAGTATAGGTGCTCAGTATTCTTCATGGAATAAATTAATTAAGATTTTATTATATAAGCTCAGTAGTAAGTTAAAATGCATGCTATAATATTAGGTATATCACATTACAGTAAGTCCTCACTTAATGTCATTGATAGGTTCTTGGAACTGCTGTGAAACTATAATAAAATGAATTTTACCATAGGCTGATTGATACAAGCAAAAGTTAAGTTTATATGTCATCTCATCAAAGTTATAATGAAACAACATTGAATAAAATGACGTTTTTGAGGACCTACTGTAGTTTGTTCATTCATTCACTCCATAAAGGTTTATTGTGCAAGCATGTACTAAATGCTAGGCACAGCCAGCTGAAAAGCATATTAACAAGTACAGTGGTGCTTGGTACTCATCGTTAATTAGTTCTGGGAGGCACAATGAGTACCAAACAAATGAGTAGTACCAGGAAAAAATTTTCACTTCAAAATGCATCGAGTACCAAATTCGACAAGTTTCAAAGCAGTCGAGTACCAGGGTATGACTGTATATAAAATAATTTTAGGTGATGATAAATGATAAGGTGTCATTTAATTTTTCATATCTATAATGTGTTATTTAAATATTTCATTCTAGGTATCACTGCTATTGATTCAGAACACCGAGAAAGAAAATAAAATGAAAGATTTAACATTACTGCTAGAGGAATCTAGAGAAAAAGTTAATCAATTAGAGGAAAAAACAAGTAAGAATTTATATGAGAAAATATAATGTCATTGTATTCCTCTTGTGATGTTTTAATTTTTGGCTTTCATTTCAGTTTTGTTGCAATTCTTTCTGGTATTGCAATTCCCAGCTTGTAGTGAAACAGACCAAGGAGGGCATAAAAGAGTCACTTATGGAGATTTTTCAAAGATATGAAAGCCAACTGGTGTCCATTGATGTTGCATCCAACATGACACGAGTGGTGGGAACACAAGAAGGGTGGCACAAAGTGATGAAAGATAGTAGCCAAAAATATATTACAAGTGGGGCCAAGGCACTCCAGCCTCAGGGACTGAAAGAGCCCTGACTCAGGCCAACACATAGCCTTTATTGATGGATAGAATGAGGAAGTGAAACTTGTATGGAGAAGTAAAACCTTCCTCTTTCCAAGGTCTGTGATTATCATGCCTTATGGCTATTCCTGAAAGTCCCCATTTTGTTCCAGCACTGTTGTGCCTTTACACATATACATAGCCTCAAGGACTCAATGTACCAAAACTACCCCAGGAGGTTGACTCAGTACCTAAGTCATTCCTATTGGAGCATGACCGATACTGTTCTATCAGGTCACCACTGGAGCAACATGGGACACAAGGCAGCCAGGGGGTAGAAGATTAACCTCAGAGAGGGTGAGGGGCTGTGCCTCACCCCTGTAGAGCCCAAGCTCTCTCCTGATGACCCCTATGCAACTGTGCCTATCTTAGGTTTTTCTTCCCTTGAAGACTCTTACCCATCATTGACTAACCAGGCATCCTCCGGGGCCATACAGGGTGATGTGAGGTATACGAATGAAGGAGGAACAGTACCCCTGAGAGAGGATCAGTTCTGTGTCCTAGATATTCCATGCCCCCGTGACCTCCATGCCCATCTCCTGCCTTAGGATGTCATGAAGAATTTGAGGGTGGGGATAGACAGGTCTGCAGCTAGAAGGCAACACATTGATAGATGAATGAATAAAGTAGAGATGATACACACACACATACACACACACAGAGAAAGAGGAATATTATACAATAAAAAAGAACGCAATCTGCCATTTGCTACAATATGGTTGGATCTAGAGAATATTATGCTAAGTGAAGTAAGTTAGGCAAAGAAAGACAAATACCTTACAGTATCATTTGTATGTGGAATTTTAAAAAAACAACAAAACCAAAACACAACAAAACACAAACAGACTCATAGAAACAGAGACCAAAGAGATGGTTACCAGAAGGGAGGGTGTGGGAGAATGAATGAAAAAGGGAAGGGGAACATACTTAATAATAGTTAATAACATTATGATAAGTTTACATGGTGACAGATGTTTACTAGAATTAGTGGGATGATCACATTGTAAGGTATGAAAATGTCAAATCACTATATTGTACACCTGAAACTAGTATGACTAATATAAGGTTGTATATCTACTTAAATAAAAACATAAATTTAAAAAAGTGAATGCACACATATAAAGAACAGAGATTAGTACCTGTCACTTACTACTTAGTAAACATTAGCTATTAATTGGAGTCAAAAGTTTTTTAAAATAATATTTAAATGAATATATGAGTGCCGTGTGGAAAGTATCCAGCCACAAACCATTCTCATTATATTGACAATGGCTGGATTTTTTTTCTGGACAACCTTCATATTTTAGAAAATTTAAAAATCAGGATAGGAGTTCCCTGATGGTGTAGTGGCTTAAGGCTTCAGCACTGGCGCTGTCAGTGCTGCGGCCAGGGTTCGATTCCCAGCCAGGGAGCTACCCACATACCAAAAAGCAAAAATAAAAAAAAAAAAGAAAAGTTAAAAAAAAAAAAAAAACAGGATAGCAATAATGAAAATAAAATCATGAATTATTTCACCATTAGAAGATAAACTACTTTAAATATTTTTGTGTGTATTCTTTCCTTTCATATGCACTATTTACTGTTTTTAACTTGACCTTTTTATACTATGATATTTTATAAATACCTATGCAAATTAATAATCAGTAAATAAAGTCTCATTATTTACAGTGGCTACATGTTATATCATTATGTATGTACCACTATAACCTATCTCCTATTGGAAAGTTAGATCGTTTCCAATATTTAGCTATTATTAAAAATGTAGCACCAAAAATTCTTATATTTTTATCCATATTTGAGTGCTTGGGAAATAACAGTCCTGACTACTCATAAAAGTTGATGATGACCAATATAAGTGCATCTATGTTTGCATAATTCACCATCATTTTGGAGTGTTTGATGAAGGAAAAAAATTAATTGTTACAAATCATTTGTTTTCTTGGTGTGTATTTTTCTATTGTATACTACCTATTTACACCATTCTCTTTCAGAATTACTGGATGAAAACTTAAAAGAATCAAATGAGAAGCAGGAACATTTGAGATCAGAACTAGAAGATTCTAAAATGTCTTTGCAAAGAAGTGTGGTATGATTTAAAAATTGATTAGTGTGTGATAAGTCTCACACTGTCCATTAGTCAACACATACTCATTGAACGTTAATACTAGGTACAAGGACTCAGAGTTTCAAATAAAGTAGATACAATTTAAGTCTATAAAATGATTATAATTTAATTAGAGACATTGGGTAAAAACACCTCAAAAGTATAACTAAAATACAATACCATGTTAGGTACCAACAATGTATTCCAGCAAAAATTGCTACAGTAGTTCTAAGAACTGAAAGAACATTATGTGCTGGATTGGCTAGGAAGACTTCATGTAGAGGTTGAGAATATAGGTGGACTTTGGAAGAATGGTAAATTGAAATCAGAGTGGTGGGTCAGCATTCCAGATTGGCCAGGGTCAAGCAGAGAAGAGGAGTGAGAGGCTAAGGAGGAAAGACAGGTCAGTAAATTACAGAAGCAGATGACTTCAGTTCTGTTTCTTAAGGCCCTTGGATCATAGCTTTTGTTTTGTACTTTTTCATTTAGAATACCCGAAAGACTTTAGAGGAAGATTTACAGATAGCAACAACAAAAATCTATCAGCTCACTGGAGAAAAAGAAGCTCAAATGGAGGAATTTAATAAAGCTGAAACTTCTCATGCATTTGTGGTTACTGAACTTAAAACTACTATCTCCAGCTTGAAAGAATTACTGACAACAGAACATCAAAGGTAAAAATATTTTTAATTTAGCTGAGTAAAGATAGTTTATTCCTAATATTCAGTGTCATTTTTTGTTCATTGTCAATTGACTTGTAATTCCCATAACAACCATAACCAAGTAGTTTTTCTTTTAATGTATAACATGGGAATACATTTTAAAAGTTTGTATTGAGTAGGCAGGTATCCTGGGAAAGTACAGCAGGAATTCTCTAGGATAATTCCCATGCCTGCTTTGCCATAGAATCAAGCTAAATAGATAAGCTGGTAAGTGCTGAAGCAGTGATACTACATATTTAATTAAACTGTTGTTTATTATTAGCTTCATAGAAATAATTTCCTATGGGGAAGTAAGGTTTATGTTACTGAGGTCTGTAACCTTTGTGATTTATACAATTAGTAACGAGCCTGGTACAAAGTAGTTACTTAAACATTGTTATTAAATTAATGATTAATGAATTAATGAATATGATTACATATAAAAATAAACTATTCATTTGCATTTCATCTAAATAGCAGTTTGTCTAAAACATGAGTTAAAAACTTGCTCTGTTTTTCACTACATTATATTAAGGAAATATTTATATGAAGCTGTGTTATGAAGCCCAGGTAATTATTCTTGTCCCATTAGCATTAGGGTTAGTTAAATAGGATGAAAGAGAGAAACAAGTTTCCCTCTGAAGTCATGATGTGGGCCTAACAGTACTTCTCTACTACTTATGTATGGTAAAGGTTAAAAAAGCTAGCTTTTCTAACTAAGCTAATCTTGTGTATTCTTGTGTATTCTTGATTGAACTATCCAGTTGATTTAAAAATTTAAAAATTTTAAATGACCTGAGATGTCACCTCTGCCAATTACCTCAGTTTTATAGGTGAGGAGACAGAAAGCCAGAGGAGTTAAGCATATTGCACAAGCTTTCATATTTATATTATTCCTAAGGCAGAATTCAGTATAATAGTAGTTACATACTCATTCTCCCTCAGAGTTCTAGGCAGCATTAATTTGATCATTATTAATAGCTAAGAGAGAAATTGTGACCACAAGTTTTAAGGTTTTATGTAGATTTAATTAATATACAACTATGTATTTATAATAGTAATACCTTACTTTGAAATGTTATACTATCTGGCACAGAGTAGGTAATCAAAAAAAGGTTTAATAATTGAACAAGTGAATCTGTACCAAGATATATGTTTGCTAAATTGCACCAGTTTTAGTTACTAGATGAATTCTGACTAAAAGAATATTTTACATTGTAAACTAATTATTTTACAAGATTGGAAAAAAGTGAAGATCAATTGAAAATACTTACCTTGGAGCTTCAGAAGAAATCAAGTGAACTGGGTAAGATTTAGAGACTAATATGTATATATGATAATATTAGCCAATTACAAAACATAAACATTCCTTTAGAATATATTAGTTTCTACTCAGTCTTTTACCAGTATTGATTATTTGATAATTTTTTATTTGATTTTTAAAGATAGAAAAATTAAAACTTAAGAAAGACTAGTCATTTTCATTATGCAGTTCATAGGTGCCTAGAAGTAAAAGAAGCTTAAGTGATATTTATAGTCTGTTTTCCTTATTTTAAGATTCAGAGGCCTTAGTAATTCTTAGTGAGAAATGTATCTTTTAATTGTTATCTTTTAACTGAAGATAATGTTATCTTTTAATTGAAATTTGAAATGTCATTGATTAGTCATATTGGATTATGAAATATTTATAGGAAAATGTGACCCTATTTTATCATATTTTTATTAATGTCATGGAGATAGTCATTAGTTTTCCCATGGGGTTAAGAAAGAAATTTGTAGATAAACAGGAATTTGTCAGCAAAACAAAAAAGAAATTTGAGAGTGATAGGAAAGGGCAGAAAGGTCAATCAGATATTTTTGCTTTATATTCAAATAGGGGTTTAGATATAATAGGGGAAATTAAAGATTTCTCTACACCAGTGGTTCTCAACTTGGGTCGCTACCCCTTTGGGGGTTGAACAACCCTTTCACAGGGGTCGTCTAAGACCATCGGAAAACACATATCATGTATTTACATTACAATTCATAACAGCAAAATTACAGTTATGAAGTAGCAACGAAAATAATTGTATGGGGGTCAACACAACATGAGGAACTGTATTAAAGGGTTGCAGCAACCCTTAGGAAGGTTGAGAACCACTGCCACAGAGTCAACGTATGTTGGTAATAAAGCAAGTAAAGTCTCTGAGGAGGCAGGAATGTTGAAATACAGAGTACAATGGCCACAGTTAGTTTGATTTAAGTGGATCACTTTTATAAAGTTTGGGATGAAGATGAAGAGGCCAGATATTTAGATAGTGATGAGTTGAAGGTAAAGGCACATGCTACATCATCTGTTTCCAAATATATTTTTATATAGATTGATTGCTTATTTTGGTTAAAGAACTTTGGGCTCATATGGTTGTGGAATTACCTTTATAGAAACATTATTAGTATTTATCCATTATTATTTTTGTATAGTTCCATTTGGACTTCCTCTGTGTTTTACAATACTCTAGTTGCATTAATTCCTCTCTTTTTGTTTCCCTTTCAAATAGTATTATTCTTATTTCTTTGCCTTTTCTTTCCTGTTGTTTTAATATAGCTTTTAACACATTTATATTCTTTTGCTTATTTTAGAAGAGATAACTAAACTTAAAAATGACAAAGAAGTAGAACTTGAAGAATTGAAAAAAATCTTGGTAAGTATATAGTTTCTCTTAATATATAGCAATTACTTTTCAAACCCACTGAGTTAGACTCTCACACTATAGATGTCTTATGCTAATTTTTTCAGCTAAAATATAAAAAAATTTACAGTTGGCTTTTAGTAAAGGTGTACATTGTTACCTCTACGAATTTTTATACATCTTGATAACTGTCTTGGTGTCTTTAGACTATTTGACTACATGTTGACAGTATATTTAAATAAGATTAAATATGCATATTATGCAGCTCACTGAAATTTGGTGTGCCTTTGATACCTTTGAGCCACAAAGCTGCAATTTTGAGAAAGATATGTGTGATGTATATTCAGTACCTATGTTTAGTGTTTAGATAGAATAATGTTTAATGAATTTGTTAGGATAATACTTCATTATATTTCAGTTGATTACAATATGTAGAACATGAGTTGGTAAACTTTTTGTAAAGGACTAAATCAGAAATATTTTAGGTTGGGAGTTCCCTGGTGGTGAAGTGGCTTAAGGCTTCGGCGCCGGCGATGTCAGCGCTGTGGCCTGGGTTTGATTCCCAGTCAGGGAGCCACCCACATACCAAAAAGCAAAAAAAAAAAACAAAACAAAAAGAAATATTTTAGGCTCTGTGGATTATATACAGAATATTAAATCTCCTCCTTCTCTCCTTGCCATGCTTCTGCCCCACTCCTTCTCCTCTCTTATTTTTAATAACCTTCTAAAAATGTAAAAACCATTCTTAGGTGAGGGGCCTACCAAAAGAGACTGTAGGCCGATTTTGTCTCTCAGGAAGTTGTTTGCCAACTCAATATTGCCAACAGAAGACAATATTGTTTTTGACTATAGTTTTGGATTTAACCTGTCACATCTTTACTTGATTTTGATTTTGCAATTCCTAACTGTTTCATCTCTTGGGAAGCATTATTTCCAAATGCTTATGCTTTCTTCATTGAATTACTTTTGTACAAACTCTTGTAAATAATAATAATGTTTACATTGCTTTTAAATATGATATACATATTATACTTCAATTCTTTAGAAAATCTTTCTTGATATCCTTAGCTAGTTTAAGTCTCAGTGTGGTTTGTTCCTATAACACCCTGAACTTTATAGCATTTATTACAAATGAAATTAATTTATTTTTGGTATAATTATTTAAAGCTTTATTTGCCCTTTGGACTCCCCCTTACTTAGCAAACTAGATGGCAGATAGTAGGTGCTCAGTAAATAAATAGTGGAATGAATGTATGCTCCAATAAGGTCTAAGAACCTATGTCCTATTTATCTTTTAACTCCCGTACTTAGCACAGTCACTGATACTTTGTAAGCACTTTATAAATAATTATCCAGTGAATGAATACTAAAACATTGTTTTACTGTAAGTATTCACTCCTACATGGACAAGGATTGGTTTAGGGTTTTGTATATTTGAACAGTAGTAGAGAATAATTAATTTCTTGGTCCCTAGAATCATAATGCTTTGATTGGTGTTCAGCTCTTTACTTTTTAACTGTATGATCTAGAGCAATTTTCATGAACTCTGGATGCCTCACATTTTTCATCTGTGAAATGGGGGAAATAATTGTGCATACCTCACAGGGTGGTTGTAAGGGATAAATAAGATAGTATTTACTCATTTAACAAACATTTGCTGAGTTCCTATTATGTTGTACTTTGGTGATACAGTGTAGAGCAAATTGGTTCTACATGTTCTTCCTTATGGAGCTACAGTCATGAGATAATTACTTAAATACAGGCAGTCGTTCAAAGGTATTACAATGGTGACAAGGGCAATAAAAGATTGATTCACAGTAGTATGAGGTCTATAATAAAAGGATTTGAGCTATTTAGGTCAGGAGAGACTTTTTTTATGAAAACGTTAAGATTGAACTGAGATCTATAGAAGGAAGAGAAGAATTTTTGAGGTAGAGGAAATATTCTTTGCAAAAGTTCTTTGATGGAAAGGAGTATGGTGAGTACAACATGAAGTGTAAGAGTGTGGTACAAAATAAGGCTGGAGAGTTAGGTAGTAGCAGCCTGGCAATTCATGACCTTTAAAATCACATCAAGAGAATTTTGTATTTGTCCTAAGAGGAATAGAAAGTTCTAAAGACTTTCAGCAGGGAGTGACTTGGTCAGATTTGCATTTTTGAAAAGCTCATTTGTCTTGTGGTGTTCAGAGCAGTACATTAAGGTTGAATAGTTAAGAATAGACAGTCACAGTGGTCAGAGAAGAGATGATTGATTATAGTGTAGGCTGGGAGATGGTAGTGAAAAAAGTAGATGGTTTTGAAAGATATTTAAGATTTAAATACTTTGGATTGATGTAGGGTGATATTACCATTTGTTGAAGTGTCTCTCTTTTTTCCACTGAGTTGCTTTTGTACATTTATAAAAAATCAGTTGGTTGTTATTTGTGTGGGGTCTGTTTCTGGACTATTTCTGTTTTCCTTGACCTATTTGTCTGTGTATCCACCAGTATATCAGTGTCTTGAATCCTGTAGCTTAAGAGTAAGACTTAGATTTGGGTAGTGTGATTCTTCCAGCATTATTATTCTTTTTCAAATTTGTTTTAGCTATTTTAGTTCCTTTACTTTTTCATACACATTTTAGAATCAGTTTATCTGTATCTAAGAAAATCCTCCTGGAATTTTGATTGGAGTTGTATGAAATTTATAGATCAGGCTGGGTTGAATTGATATCATTACTATATTGAGTCTTCTAATATTCAAACATGGAATCCATCTCCTTTTATATAGATCTTAATTGATTCTTTCATTAGTATTTTGTAGTTTTCAGTGTACAGATCCCTGTACATGTTATGTTATATTTATATTTAAATATGTCATTTTCTTGGAGGTATTTTAAATAGTATTTAAAAATATTTTCCAATTGTACATTGCTGGTAGATGGGAATATGACTGCTTTATGCATTGACCTTATAGCTGCAAACTTGCTAAATTTAAATTCACTTATTCTAGAAGTTTTTTTTTTCAATTTTCTTATAATTTTCTGTGTAAGACAATCATATTGTCTGCAAATAGTGACACATTTATTTTTTTCTTGTGTAACTGCACTGGCTCAGATTTTCAGTCTGATGTTGAATAAGAGAAATGAGCATGTGCAGCTTTGATGTTACATCTGAAGGGAAAAACATTAAGTTGTTTCACCATTAAGTATGATATTAGTTGCAGAGCTTTTTCGGTAGATGTTTCCTTCTATTCCTAGTTGGTTGACACTTTTTATGAATCTATGTTAAATTTTGTCAGAAGCTTTTTCTGTGTCAATTGATACAATATTTGGTTTTTCTTCTTTATGCAGTAGAGTTTCTGTGAACTGGAGCTCAAGCAACCGGCACTCTCAAGCAACCGACAAAATTTTTTCTGGTTAATGGAGAGTCTGTTTACATTTATCCAGCATCTACCAATCCTCATGGGTGCTGGTTAACTGAGATGTCATCTACTGTACTATTAATATAGTGTATTACATTGATTGATTTTCGGATATTAACCCAGTCTTGCATTCTGGGATATATCCCACCTGGTGTGGTGTATTATTCTTTTTCTATATTGTTGAATTTGTTTTGTTAATATTTTGTGAGCATTTTTATTTTTATATTTATGAGAGTTTTGGTCTGTAGTTTTCTTTTCTTGGATTATTTTTGTCTGGTTTTGGAATCAGGCTAATACTAGCTTCATATGTTAAGTTGGAAAGCATTTCTTTCTATATTGTCCAGAAGAGATTGTGTAGAATTAGTGTTATTTCTTCTTTAAATGTTTAGTATAATTCTCCATGAAATCATTTGGACCTAGAAATACCTTTTTGGCAAGCTGAACAGGATAGATGGAATAGTGAGTGACCAATACATGCTAATAAATTAAAGTGATTTATGGATAAGTTAAGGTTTGATTTCAACAACCTGTGTGATTTTTTTAAATAGGAAAATTCCAGGGTTCTGTCCATTAAATCCTCTGTCATTGTATTTAATTTTAGAATTTACTTAATAATGACTTGTTTTCTCTTTTTAAAAAATTTTAGCCAAAGAGAAACTCTTAATTTTCTCTACAACTTTATCTAGGCAGTTTGATGATTTTGAATATTTGTGTGTTTTGGTTGTCATGATTTGTTAATATTCTTAAATAGGCAGAAAACCAAAAGCTCTTAGATGAAAAGAAACAATTTGAGAAGATTGCTGAAGAATTAAAAGGAACAGAACAAGAACTAACTGGTCTTCTCCAAACCAGAGAGGTTTGTTTAAAAAGAATACATTTTCCTTTCATATATTTTGTTAGTAGAGTACAGATTTACAGAATAGATTATGGTGTAGCTATTAGCTTTGTGAAAGATTTCTTCACAAAATTCATTTAAAAAGTGGGTTGCTGGTACATTTATATGCTAACACATCTGGAGGACATCCATCTTATATATAATGTGGGACAGAAGGTAAACATTTAAGATATCAGTAATATGTGCATAATACCTTGGCTTATAACAATGATATTTCTTAATGTCTTGAGTATTTAATTGATATATTGAAAAGTTAACCTTAATTAAATTCTTAGTTTATAATAGTTTTTATGGTGCTCATGTTATAATTTTAGAATGGTTTTTCTTTGAAAAAGTATGTTTTCCATCAATAACAGTATTGTATTGTAACTGTCTTTTTAATACAGTGAGAACAGCTTAGCTTTTAAGATACTACTTGATTTCATTATTATATTTCATCTTGATAATATAACATTTTAATTGAAATTAATTTCTTGGTAGCATAAATGTGATAAAAACATTTTATAATGTATAAATATAAGTTTACTGGTTGAGCTTCAGAATGTCAAAATGGAATTTACTTATTGCTTTTTTATTGCTTGTTTTAAAATTATAATGGTTATGATACTAAACCACTTAAATTTTAAAATTTGACATATTCTTACCAAATTTTTGCCAAATATATGCCTTAATTATATAGAGTGACCAAGCTTTTTAAGTGAGAAAATTGTAAAAATATTTTCTGTGGTTGTACATGCTTATTTTCCAGGAAAAAGTACATGATTTGGAAATACAGTTAACTGCCATTACCATGAGTGAACAACAGTATTCAAAACAGGTTAAAGAACTGAAAACTGAGCTTGAAAATGAAAAGTATGTTTTCTACCTATTATAAAAAAGCCTATGTATTCAAATCCTAAGCTTTCTGATAGTTAAAAATAAATTAGTAAAATATTTATTTGAATGGGCTTAAAGTTCTGTTTTATTCCTAAAGATCAGAATAATTTATCAATTTCCTTGCTAATGGAAGTCATGTGATTGACATAAAGAATATGTCATGAAGTTGAGAACTGTTTTAGATCAATATATTAACTTTTCTTGGAGATACCTAGTTCCTCATAAAAATAATTATTTACAATTGTAACTAGTTATTTTGGTTGTTCTGCTAAATTACTTAATAAGTTTGTATTGAAATGACAAAATACAAATTCATTTCTTACTTTGTCCAAATAAAGTATTTCATGATTCACCTACTCAGTATTAATTTCAAGAGAAAGTGGGAGGAAATAATTATTGTGTTATTACTCAGAAAATAAACTCAAGTAGGTAGTCTAGTAGTGAACACAATGTTTCCTTTTGGTTGCTTCTCAGCTCTAGATAAAAATGAGAAATAAGTAGTTTACTCAGCATGGTATGACATGTTTTTAAAAAACAGGCTTAAGAATACTGAATTAACTGCAAGCTGCAACAGGATTTCCCTGGAGAATAAAGAACTAGCACAAAAAACAAGTAATATGGCTCTAGAACTCAAGAAGCAGCAAGAAGATACTAATGTGAGTTGAAAAGGAAAGTGCCAGTGGCTTAGTTTTTTTACCTGTCAAATGAGGGCGTTAGAATAGATGACCTCTAAAGATTGTTTCAACTCTTTAAAAGTCTGATTATGTTGGAGCTGATACTTTGTGTTGGAGAAAAATATACATATTGACCTTAGAAGGTGATAATGGGCAACAATATAGAGGCTACCTATCGATAAAATTAATGTAATTTTAAGCATTAAGACTTTTATAAAGTATTCAACAAATATTTATTAAGTAGATCATATAAGACACTGTGGAGGATACAATGATGAATAAAATACCATCCTTCCTCTTTAAGAGCTCATTAACTCAGTGGAAAAAAATAAATGCTCAAATAACTTAAAATAGTATATGTGTTGTTTTGGGGACAAGTGTTATCTAAGTTCACCGGATAATTTCTACTTAGTGGGAAGAGAAGGCTTCATAGAGAGTACCGCATTGATTTTAGCCTTAAAAGGTGAATAATTATGAGTTTAGTAAGTAACATGAGTGGAAGAGCATTCCTTGAAGCCACAGCAATATAAATAAAGTATACAAGTCTATAGTATCGCTGGGAAACAGCAAGTAGGACTTGGTTTGTTAGCTGTTGTGTAGAGATTGTTAGGGGGATGATTAAAGTGGGGTTAGGAAAGTAATGTGGAGCTATGGGTGTTAAATAGCCCATTTTCTTAATTTATATAT
Source organism: Lyroderma lyra (assembly GCA_004026885.1). Taxonomy (NCBI): domain Eukaryota; kingdom Metazoa; phylum Chordata; class Mammalia; order Chiroptera; family Megadermatidae; genus Lyroderma; species Lyroderma lyra. The sequence continues at coordinate 26,880 of PVJL010005609.1, forward strand.
AACTAAATGAATTTTATGTTGACAGATAAAGATCTTAAATATTTCAATTTTATTTTTGTTGAAACAAAATAATTAATACAACTATTGATTATTTCTTTAGAATAGCAAAAACCAAGAAGAAAGGATGTTGAAACAAATAGAGAATCTGGAAGAAACAGAAACACAATTAAGGCAAGACCAATGAATTGGTCTTTTTTTGTCTGGCATAAGATTTTGGTATTTCTTTTCTATTAACTTGTTAATTTAGATTAAATTTGTGTTGAATATAGTATAAAGTAAAAAATAAGACTTATGTTACTGCTTTGAAATCTTGCTTAAAATTAAAGTTGTGATAATGTCTATTTTATACTTAGTGTTGAAATAGTGAGATTAGACATAGGAATTAATTTTAAAACGTCATAAACTTTCTGATACTTAATATTTATCTAATTAAGAATATATGCTAATCATATGCCAGAAAAGTTAGAAGAGAAATAAAAACATTTAGTCATTATCCATGTTTCTAGGTATTTTCAGAGTCATCTATTTTAATGCCTATATACCAGTCAATCAGGTGGATATGACATTATTCATTTTAATCCTTTATATTTTTGGATATTTTGTGTTTTCTAGTTTTTCACTCTCATAAATAATACTAGAGTAAACATCTTAGCACATACAGATCTTTTTCTTATTTTGAATTTAATAGGATAAATTTCAAGCAGTAGAATTATATTGTGTTAGAGGAATAATTATTTCAATGACTTTTGATAGCCAAATGATTTCTAATAGGTTATATCTGTTATCAGCCATGCAATACAACCAATATTGTATGAAAATGGTGGTTGCAAAATATTTTAATTGGTTTTGAGTATTATTAATTTATTTGATAATATGTTAGATAAAAACAATACAATGTTTTTGTGATTTGTACTTTTCATTTTCTTGGGTAGCTTTAGAATTTTTCATGCTTGCTTGAATTTCTTCTTTCTAAAATGGTTATACCTGTTGCCCACTAATATTTTGAAGTCTTGGCTGTTTTCTTACTGATTTAGTTAATCTTAAAAAGAAAGTTAATTCTTTATCTTGTTTTATTTACAGCATAGATTTTCTCCAACCTATTGTTTTTCTTTCACTTTGAGTAATTTTTTTGTCATACAAAAGTTTTTTGATTTTTGTATTAAATCTCATTGCCTTTTCTTTTGTAATTTTTCTCATTGCTTTTATACTTAGAACTTTTTTGCCTGTCTGAAATCAAATATTGATCTTTCCTTTAGTTCTTTTTAAAATTGATATATTGATATGTACTTTATCTTTTTCTTTTTCAAATAAAAAATGTTTCAGGAGGTTAGTTTACTTCTTAACACAGGTATGGATCTATGACCTGGTTTTTGATATACGTCATTTTCATGTTTATTTTATAAATAATCTGTTCTTGTATTTTAAGTTTTCTTGTAATCCATTAGTTATTTAGATGAGTCCTAAACATGTAGGGGTTCTTGTTTGTACTTGTATTCTGAAGTATTAACTTTTGATTTTTTATATTTGGTTAAAGAATGTGGTCATCAAAACTAACTGCTATTTTAAATTATTTGAGATCTCCTTTAGACCTAATATACCTCCCTCATAGGTTTGTTTGAATATTATGTAAGTTAATATGAATAAAGTACTGAGCACAACCTGGCTGTGCTGTTTTCCAGATTTGGCAAGTCATCTTTTATTGTATATCTAATGATGGCTTTTGTCCTTTTTTCTCAATTTTCTTCTTCAGAAGTAACTGTTATTTATAGATTGAACCTCTCTGATTAAACCACTGTACATTTTGGTGATAAAAAAGTGAAGACATATTTTAGGGAAAGCTGCTTTTTATTTAAGAGAATTTAAATTATTTGGGTAATAACTTTTGGTACACCTACCTACTCTGTGGACATATAGAACTCTAAATATAAATAATTTAGGAAAAGTAAGGCTATACTAATTTAAAATGTAATGCTTAAAGAGTAAATAACCTGGGTTCAGTTTTCATAAGGCCAATTATTCCACATGATTGAATGCTATTCCATGCATATAGGTTAGACCCAGAAACACATTAGTGGTAACAAGAGAGACTATGACTAGAAATACCTTCAAATCTCCATTTGAGACAAAGCTGCATTGTTTTCATGTGCAACTGATAGATTTTTTAATTAAGAAAGTCTTAAATTTATTGGGGTAACATCGGTTAATTACATTATATAAATTTCCAGTGCACATCATTATACCATGCCATCTGTATATTGCATGCTCAATCCCCAAAATCTAGTTTCCTTCTGTTTTCATATATTTGATCCCTTTTACCCACTTCATCTTCCTCCCACACTCCTTATAATTTTCTTTTTTTTTTTTTTGGTGGTTCCCTAGTTGGGAGTCGAACCCAGGCCACAGCGTTGACAGCGCTGGGGCCTAACCACTACATCACCAAAATTATAAGGAGTAGGGAACCCTTACTCCTTACAATTTTTTGAAAGGATAATACATGCTTATGGTACAAAATTCAAAGGGACAAAGGAGCACATAAGGGAAGAAAACTATCTTTTCTTGCCCTTTGTCTTCCTGCTATCCAGTTTCCCTCCCCAGAGGTATCATTATTTATTGTGAATGTTTCCAGAAACACTCTATTACATATATAAGGACATATGTGTATGCAAATATCTCAGTCATGTAGTTTTCCATTAAAATTACTTGTATTATGTCTCTTTTAGTATAAAATTATGACTATATCTTACAATGATGACATTTATGATTAAGAAAACAGTAAAGTGAAACCTCGACTAAATAAGAAATAAAAATTTGTTTATAGGAGTTTTTAAGTGGAAAAATGATTATAAGGTCCAGATAATTAATTTCAGAATAAATGTATAAATTAATTTTTGTGGGTTTATTTTATTTATTTATTTTTTTATTTTCAATTACAGTTGACATCTAATATTATTTCCTGTTAGTTTAAGGTGATTGCATAAATAAATATTTTTTATTTTCAAATACAGTTAACATTCAACATTATATTAGTTTCAGGTGATTGTATAAATTAATTTAAATGTGGGAGTGAAGTGTACATATTAGTATTAATGCATGAAAATTACCCAACAAAATGAAAATAAATAAATAGATCAACAAAATAAGTCAACCATTCTAGAAATCCAGAAAGGGAATAGAATAAAAAAATAAAGTTAATTACAATGTCACTCTTCCATTTCCTTTAAGGCATGAACTGGAATCTGTGAGAGAAGAACTAAAGCAGAAAGGAGATGAAGTTAAATGTAAACTGAACAAAAGTGAAGAAAATGTATGTTATACTTAATAATAAATCATATCACAAAATTTCAAATCATAAAAGCAACACCATGTGTCTAAAAAAATAAAGTGAAGTATACTATTGTATAAGTAATGATCTAGGGATTATTGCAGGCTGTTGACCTTTAAAATATAGACAAAGTTCAGCAATTTTGCTTATAAGGTATATATCTAGAAGAAATAGTGGCATAATTCTAAATTTGTTTTATAAATGCTTAATATTTTTGTTGATTTACATTTTTAGTCTAAATAAAAGACATACTTTAGTAATAGAGAATATACTGATAAAATGAATTACAAGTTTGTGTTGCACTTTGGTTATATGATTTTAACAAGCTAGAATAGGAAGAAGGTTTTTAGGAAAGGATGTCATGAAAGTGGAATAGTACAAAGTATGTGACATGATTATAGTATATAGCATACATAGTGGGAGAAAATTGTGCCAAAATATAATGATCAAGCTACACTGTGAAGGCCTTGACTGTATTTTTCATTCATTCAACAAATATTGACTATTTACTGTGTGCCAGGCACTGTTCTGGATACTGAGTTTGGATTCCATTTGTTTCGATAGACAATGGTGATCCAATTCAAGTTTTTTATAAGGGAAGTGACATTCTTAATTATTAAGAATGGAATGGGAAGAAGTAAAAGGCAGTGGAATCAGCTGGAAGGCTATAAAAAGTAGTTTTTAAAGCTCTGAAAAAAGTCTTGGCTAGGACCCTGGCCTAGTTTAGTTTACTCACTTATTCCTGAGCTGATCATTGTGGCTGGGGATAGAGTAATCTGGCCAACCCTGAGCTGTATGTCCGCTTTGGGAAACAGATCACCTCCATCAAACTAGATGGACTGAGCAGGATTACTGTGAAATTTATGTGAAAGGAGTCTTTGCAAAAAAGGATGGTAGCCAGACCAAAACATAGATCCTTTATATAAATGCTGTTGGCGACCATAGAAGGGACATCTAATCCAAACTTGGATTAGGACAAGCGACCTGGAAAAAGTGACGTTTAGTTTGAAACCTTAGATTAATAGGAATTAGTGGAGGGCAGAGAGGTGGACACAGGTATATAATGGAGAACAAAAGTATTCCAAGTTATACACACAGACACACACACATATACAAAGTATGAGATAGCTTGAAAGTATGAGAGAACCTGACATATTTAAGCAAAAAATAAAAAGTTCATCTTGGCTTTTAAGATACTGATTAAGTTTAAGATAGTGCCAATAGTGCAGAGTAGAGAAAGATGAGAGTGGTGAGATGAGGGTAGATCATAAACTAATTAGGAGTTTGTGGTTCCTGAAGAGTTTTGACTTGAGGAGTGTTATAATTATATTTACATATTAGGAAATCATAAGAATATTGAAATAGTCTAAGGATGAGATGAACTAATATTTTTAAGGCTTACAATAGACTCAGAAGGAACATTCTAGGTTCTTTATATATGTTATCTTATTTAACTGGAAGTCATTTTTGTCCTCATTTTATGAAATAAGAAATGGGACATTCAAAGGGCAAAAACTTTAGCAGGCTACATGACTAAAAAGTAGTAGAGATAGCCTTCTAACATTCTTTAGACTATTCCACACTTTTTATTCTCAAAAACTATTTTTTCTTTCAATTTCATATTAATTATATTTAACCAGAAAAAAATGAATTTAATCTTCTCAAGAATTAGTATATAATTTATTACTTTAAAATTTATATCAGAGGTCACTTCAAAACACTAATCTTGTTGTTTGTGAAGGGGAAAAACATGAATTTGATGTTTAATGTAAAATAAAAATCCTCCACTAAGAGCATAAATTTATTTTACCAATGCAGAAAATATTAGTGATGAAAGAAGAACAAAAATGGAAGACAAATTGCTAGCATATTTAACTTTTCGTAGTTGGATTTCAGTTTACCTATTGAAACAGAAAGAATCCAATTAAGTTACAAATATTTCTCAGATATTTTGCCAGGCATTGAAATTTATTACACTCCTATTTTCCCCCAATCCACTACCTTAGTTCAGACATTTATTATTTTATACATACTTCATCTGTGCCTAAGTTTCCTCATCTCTAAAATGGAGGTAATACTTAATCCTTTCTATATCATTGGGTTGTTACAAAGGTCAGATTAACAAGTGTTTGAGCAAAATGTATTTAAAAGATTATAAACATTCATATATAAGACAATTTTTAAAAATTCAAGATAAATTGGGAAAGCTGATAAAATATTACTGAGTGGTCCTAGATTAAGATAAGAATGATGAACAATATATAAACATTAACACAACAACATTTTTTTAAAAAAAGAGGATACTGGAATAAATTGGGAGAACTGGTAACTATTTTTTTAGAAACATAAAACTGAGCTTTATAATTCCATTTCTAGAAGATACTCATAGAAGAAAATAATTTGTTAATACTTTTAATCTCATGTCAAATAATATGCTTTATAGGCTCGAAGCATTGAATGTGAAGTTTTGAAAAAAGATAAACAAATGAAGATATTAGAAAACAAGGTACTGTCAAATTGAAAAAATACTTTGTAATAGAGACTTTGTAAGAATACGTGTATGACTAGATTCTTTAGGGAAAATCTTTACATGTTTAACAGCTTTTGCACATACAAACTTTGAAGGCTTTGAGGAACAATGTAGAGTTTTTAGTATGTAGATTTCTTTCAGGAAGCTGTGGGTTCAGGAATTTTGCACAGTGTTTCAAAGAGCAAAGTTTGTTAAATTCCTCTTTAGCTATCTCTTCCTTTCCCCAGAATTCATAGTTTCAGCAGCTGCATTTGTTGTGGATATCTTTAGAGTGGCAAGATGTTTTGCAAACAAGTGGTTAGAATAAGATGGAACTTGGAGTCATTTTTTTCACGTACTAGGCAAAGAACCGAAAATTAGGTACAGCGGTCTAGCGGCAGGTTCAGAAATTGCCGAAAAATCAGTACAGCGGTCTGGTAGGGTTAAATCTGTCCAGCAGTCATTTGGTAAGGCCAAGAGGTAACCAATTTTCCTGTCTTTATTGAGTTTTAAATTTTAATTATATTTTTCATTACTGGAAGTTTTAATTAGTTTTTTTTACATATCTGCTCAATTGTCTTTTATTGTCTCATTTCTTATTCATAGTTTCAAGTCTTTAATTTTTTTTGTTAAATTTATTGGGGTGACATTGGTTAGCAAAAATTACATAGGTTCTAGGTGTACTATTCTACGGTATATTGTCTATGTGTTGCATTACTTGCTCACCACCCAGCGTCAGTTCTCTTCCATCACCATATGTTTGACTCCCCCTCCCTCCTATCACAGACTCCCTCTCCACTTACCCTCAGGTAACCATCACTAGAGGTTCTCAACCTGTGGGTTGAGACCCCTTTGGGGGTCGAACAACCATTCCACAGGGGTCGCCTAAGACCATCGGAAAACACATAATGTACTTATGCAGACCAGTCACACGTGTAGAGAGCAACTACCAATAATTTTATGGTTGGGGGTCAACATGAGGAACTGTATTAAAGGGTTGTGGCATTAGGAAGGTTGAAAACCACTGCACTAAACTATAGACTGTGTCCATGAGTTTTTGTTTCTTTGTTGCTTTCAGTTTTATATTCCACATATGAGTGAAGTCATATGGTTCTTGTTTTTTTTCTGTCTGACTTATTTCACTTAGCATGATGTTCTCAAGGTCCATCCATTTGGTCCCAAATGGCAGTATTTCATTTTTTCTTATAACTGTAATATCCCATTGTGTATGTGTACCACAACTTCTTTATCCATAAGGTCATCTATCAAAGGGCACTTTGATTGTTTCCATGATTTGGTAACTGTGAACAGTGCTGTGATGAACATTGGGGTATGTAAGTCTTTGTGGACTAAGATTTTCAAATTTGGCAGGTAGATACCAGAAGGGGGATTCTCGGGTCATACGGTAACTCCATTCCCAATTTTCTGAGGAATCTCCACACTGTCCTCCATAGTGGATGTATAATACCAATTTGCATTCCCACCAGCAGTATGTGAGGGTTCCTTTTTCTCTCTAGCGTCTCCAGCATTGTTAGTCCTTGTCTTATTGATAATAGCCATTCTGACAAGTGTGAGGTGATATCTCACTGTGGTTTTGATTTGTATTTCCCTGATAGTTAATGAAGTTGAGCATTTTTTTATATATTCATTGGCCATTTGTATGTCTTCATGGGTGAACTGTCTGTTCAGGTCCTCTGCCCATTTTTTATTATAAATGGGCTGATTGTTTTTTGTTGTTGAGTTGTACTGGTTCTTCATATATTTTAGATATTAGTCCCTTATCAGAGGCATTGTTTGCAAATATTTTCTCCCATTTGTTTAGTTGTCTCTTTGCTTTGTTGATGGTTTCTTTTGCTGTGCAGAAGCTTTTTAGTTTGATACAGTCCCATTCATTTATTTTTGCTTTTACTTACCTTGCCTTTGAGGTCAGGTTCATGAAGTACTCCCTGAGAGTGTTTTCTTCTATACAGTTTATTGTTTTGAGTCTTATGTGCTGGTCTTTAATCCATTTTGAGGTAATTTTGGTATATAATGACAGTTCGCAGTTCAGATTCATTCTTCGGCACATGGTTTTCCAATTTTCCAGCACCATTTACTGAAGAGGCTTTTATTCCCCCCGTTGTATATTTTTTATGTATATTTTTGTCAAAAATTATTTGTCCATATATTTGTAGGTTTATTTCTGCATTTTCGATTCTGTTCCATTGGTCTGTGTGTCTGTTTTTCTGCCACTACCAAGCTGTTTTGATGATTGATGCTTTGTAGTATAGATTGAAATCGGGGAGTGTGATGCTTTTAGCCTTACTGTTTTTAATGTAGGATTGCTTTGGCTATTCGGGGTTTTTGTGGTTCCATTGGAATCTGATAATTTTTTTTATCTATTTCTTGAAAGAATGTGGGATTTTGATGGGAATTATGTTAAATCTGTATATTGCTTTGGGTAATATGGTCATTTTAACAATGATGAATCTTCCAATCCATGAACACAGAATATCTTTCCATTTCTTTGTGTCCTCTTCAATTTCTTTTAGCAGTGTCTTAATAGTTTTCAGTATATAAGTCCATCATGTTCTTTGTTAATTCCCAGGTAGTTTATTCTTTTTGTTGCAGTTGTGAAAGGTACCGATTCTTTCATTTCTTTTTCTGAAGTTTTGTTGTTGGTATTTAGAAATGAATTGATTTTTGTACAATGATTTTATATCTTGAAACTTTACTATATTCATTTATTGTTTCTAATAGTTTTCTGGTGGAGTCTTAGAAATTTTCTACATAAAGGATCATGTCATCTGCAAATAGTTACAGATTGACTTCTCTCCCAATTTGGGTACCTCTTATTCCTTTCTCTTGCCTGATTGCTCTGGCTAGAACTTCCAGTACTACGTCAAAAAGCAGTGGTGACAGGGGGCATCCCTGTCTTGTTCATGATTTTAGGGAACTAGGCCTCAGCTTTTCCCCATTCGGTATGATACTAGCTGAGGATTTGTCATTATGGCCTTTATTATGTTGAGTTACTTTCCTTCTGTACCCATTTTATTCAGTGTTTTGATCATAAATGAATATTGTATCTTGTCAAATACATTTTCTGCATCAATTGATATGATCAGATGGTTTTTGTTTATGTGGTATATCACATTGATTGATTTGCATATGTTGAACCATCCTTGTGCTCCTGGGCTGAATCCCACTTGATTGTGTTGTATAATCTTTTTGATGCATTGTTGTATTGTATTTGCTAATATTTTGTTTAGGATTTTGGCATCTGTGTTCATCAGAGATATTGGTCTATAGTTTTCTTTTTTTATGTTATCCTTACCAGGTTTTGATATTAGGGTAATGTTGACTTCATAGAATGAGTTGAGAAGTATTGCTTCATCTTCAATCTTTTGGAAGAGTCTGTGGAGGATAGGTATTAATTCTTCTTTGAATCCTTGATAAAACTCATTGGTAAACCATCTGGTCTGGGGCTTTTGCCTTGGGGAGGCTTTGGATGATTGTTTCAATTTCCTTACTGTTGATTGGTCTATTTAGATTATCCAGTTTTTCTTGGTTCAGTCTAGATAGATTATATGTTTCTAGAAACTTGTGCAGTTCTTCTAAGTTGTAAATTTGGTGGCATAAAGCTTTTCACAATTTCTTATGATCCTTTGTATTTCTGTGGAATCAGTTATAATTTCTTCCCTTTCATTTCTAATTTGGTTATTTGTGTCCTGTCTCTGTCTTTTGGTGAGCCTAGCTGGGGGTTTGTCAATTTTATTGATTTTTCAAAGAACCAGCTCTTTGTTGCATTAATTTTTCCTACTGTCTTTCTGTTCTCACTTTTGTTTAGTTCTGCTCTAATTTTTATCATTTCTTTCCTTCTGCTGACTTTGCTATTTTTCTGTTCTTCTTTTTCTAGTTCTTTAAGATGGGATGTTACAATGTTTACTTGTGATTTTTCTTGTTTCTTGAGATAGGCCTGTAATGATATAAATTACTGCTTTTGCTGCATCCCAATAATTCTCATATGTTGTATTTTCATTATCATTCATTTCTGTGTATTTTAATCTCTTTTGTTTCTTCTTTGATCCAGCCATTTTTTATAAGATGTTGTTTAATCTCCATGTGTATGTGATTTCTTCTGCCTTGTTTTTGCAGTTGATCTTCAATTTCAAAGCTTTGTGGTCCAAGAATGCACTTAGTATGATTTCGATCTTCTTGAATTTGCTGAGGCTAGTTTTCTGTCCCAGCATATGGTCTATCCTTGAAAATGTTCCATGTGCACTAGAAAAGGATGTATAGTCTTTTGTTGTAGGATGAAGTATCCTGTAAATGTCAATTATGTTCAGTTGCTATAATGTACATTTAAAGTTGATATTTCCTTATTTTCTGTTTGAATGATCTGTCCATGGCTGTTAAGGGGGTATTTAGGTCCCCTACTGTAATTGTGTTTTTGTCAGTTTCTTCTTTCAGCTCTTTTAGTAGTTGATTTGTAAATTTTGGTGCTTCCTGATTGGGGGCATATATATTAATGAGTATCATGTCTTCTTGTAGTCTTGTCCCTTTTATCATTACAAAATGTCCTTTTTCATCCTGAAGTCTGTTTTATCAGATATCAGTATGGCAACTCCTGCTTTTCTCTGGATGCTATTTGCTTGAAGTATTGTTTTCTACCCTTTCACTCTGAGTTTGTGTTTTTCCTTGTGGCTGAGGTGTGTCTCTTGGAGACAGCATATGGATGGGTTTTGTTTTTTAATCCACTGTGCTACTCTGTGCCTTTTCTTTGGTGAGTTCAATCTATTTACATTTAGGGTGGTGATTGATATATGAGGATTTCCTATGGCCATTACTTCCTCCCTTTTTATTTATTTATTTTTTTTGTTGCCCCAACTCTTTCCCATTTATTTTGATTTGTTGTTTCAGGTCAAATAGCCTCCTTCAGTATTTTTTGAAATACCAGCCTTGTACTGGAGAATTCCCTCAGCTTCTGTATGTCTAAAAAGGTCTTTATTCCTCCTTTATATCTAAAGGATAACTTGGCTGGATAAATTATTCTTGGCTGGTAGTTTCTCTCTTTGAATGCTTTGACTATTTGATTCCACTCCCTCCTAGCTTGTTGAGTTTCTGCTGAGAGGTCTGCTGATAGCCTGATGGGCTTTTCTTTAAAGATTATAGGTTGGTTTGTTTGTTTTTGTTTGTTTGTTTTCCCCCTCTAACTACCTTAAGAATTCTCTCTTTGCCTTTGATTTTTGACATCTTCAGTATAATGTGCCTTGGAGAAGATCTACTGGAGTCCAGTTAGCTAGGGGTCCTGTTTTCTTCTTGAATTTGGGGTTCCAGATCTTTCCATACGTTTGGAAAGTTCTTATCTACTATTTATTTGAGTAAGCTCTCTGTAGAATTCCGTTCTGCCCCTTCTGGTATTCCTATTATTCTAATATTCTTTCTAATGGAGTCAGATGGTTCTTGTAGAGTTCTTTCATTTCTTTTGACTCTCAAATCTTCTACTTCTTCCTTCTGTGTTCTTTCTGTATTCCAATCTTTGATATCACTACTTCTTTACTCCATGTGGTTGGCCCTGCTTTCTATGGTAGTTAGTTCATTTCTCAGTTCTTGATTGTTTTGTTTCTTTCTAGAATTTCTATTTGATTCTTTTTTATAGTTTCAATTTCTTTGTTAAAATATTCCTTTTGTTCACACATTTCCTTTCTGAGATCATTTATCTTCATCTGGGTACTCTGCCAACATTCTTTCAGCTCTCTGAGTGTCTTAAGAACTGCAGTCTTGAATTCTATGTCAGTTAGATCATATATTTCCATATCTTTAAGTTCCTTTTCTGGAGATTTTTAAATTTTCTTTCTGAGAGGCTTGGAATCCTAAGGTACTCACTGTATTTGATGTGTTTCTTTTCCTGGGCATGAGGACTACTTCCAGGGCAGATATAAAGAGGTCTTTCTCTCACTTCCCAGTTGGTGTCACTCTAGCATCTTGCAATATTTTTTTTCTTGGTTATTTGATTTACCTTTGGGAGCTTTCCTGCAAGGTGAGCTTCTCTTCTTTTGACTCAGTCACTTTGGTCTCAATGTGCCTCCTCCTTGGGAAAATGTGGAGTGCTATGCCTCTGAGATTAGTGCGGGGCAAAGCTGCTGTGCCTGTGTTTTGTGGTTTCCCTCAGCCCTCCTGCTGGTTTGTTTCAAAGGGCACAGGTTTGTTTGCCTTTTTTTTTTTTTTCAGCCAGCTGTAAAGCAGACACTAGATGGAGTTAGTGCTGGGCAATCTTTGGAATAGAGTTAGGGGAAGCAGCCAGGCTCTGTGTCTATGGTTTCTGCCTGGGTATGGGGTAAGTGTGGTTTATGGCTGATTGTGTCCCAGGGTCACTTCCTGGGGTACTGGCTCTGCTCTAATACAAGCCTGTTCATCAAGGATGCTGAGGCAGGCAGAATGTTTGCCCCTGGCTCTGCCTTTCTCTTTCTCCTAAGCCTGAGTTTTATTCTGGTCAGTGTTTCCATGGCAGCCGGCTCTCAGTTTCAAACTTAACCAGAGACAATTTGTGGTGGAACCAGTGCTGCATTCAGCTGGGGCTGTATTCTCGCCCAGGGCAGTTCAGAGCCTTTGTTCAGCCTCTAACCCACCCCAGTGCACTACTGCTTGGTTGAGGTTTTAAGTGGCCCATGGTCTCACAGGGTTTCAGCCACCCACACCTCTGCCCTTGTTGTTTCTTGGCCTCTAATCTGCCTGCAATCATGTTGCTTTTTGGCTAGTGTGCCCAGGCTCCCACCTCGCTCCTTCTTCTGCCAGCCCTAGGTCGTGCTCTGCAGCCCCATCTCTGCTCTGCTCCCTTCCCTTCTCTCCCATCTGCCCCTCTTTCTCTGAACTTCAGGTGTTTTTTTGTGATGCATGGATCTCTCAGCCGAGGCTGTGCCACTGAGGGTTTCTCCTCTTGGGTCCCAGTTCAATTGTATTTTCCAGGATAGGTTTCAAGGATCTCCTCTCTACCGTCATCTTAGGTCTTAAGTCTTTAATTTTTAAAAAATTGTTTTAAATATTTTTATTTGATGTTCTTTGATAATTCCAATACCTGAAGTCTTTTCAGGTGTGATTCTGCTTTTTGCTCTTCCAGTTGAATTTTACTCATTGAGCCCTATCTTTGTAGATTTTTTTAAAGTTATTCCTTGGAATTTTATCTGGGAATTTTTTGAGACTTGTGTTGAAGGTGAGATCCTTCCAAAAAGATTTTCTTAGAAACACTACAAACCAGGGATTAAATTAAAAGTTCCATTGGAAGTTCTTCTAGATAATAAAGAAAGCATGAATTCAGCCTATGAATCCATATAAGGTACCTCACGGCTACAAATTTTCAGGGGAAATTTTTATACCTTTCATCAGTACCAGGGTCAAGACAATCATGTTTCCTTACTGCACCCTTCTGTATTTCTCTTAATTATACTTCCACTGAGTAAGTAGTCTTTTGAGTTTGTTCCCTACTTTTAGTGAGCTCTAAATTTTATCTCCTACCTACCTTAAAGGGTATTCAGCAGATACCCTCAGGTTAAATGCTGGCTTTGGTGCTAGCCTCAAAGCTACTATTATTAAAGTTATAATTTCAAGTAGTAGATTCCTTACTTTCTAGCCATTTACTTTTAAATTAGGTTTTTCAGGAAGGTTATTCAGTGTATCTCAGTGACTTTTCTATCAGAAATGGAAATCCTTGATTTTTTTTTTATATATAGTTTTTATTTAATTTGTTGGGGTGACATTGGTTAGTGAGATATAGGTTTCAAGTGTACAATTCTATAATACATAATCTATGTGTACACAAAAATAGTTTCTACCTGCTAATATGTTCATGTCAGTCAAATTGGAATGAAAATTAGTAAAACTTTTTTCACTTTTTTGTAGCTTTCCTTTCTTTGTTCTCTTTTGAGTTTTGTAAAATACACCATTTTGGAAGGACACATTAAAATTCAGATAAAATAAATCATGTATAAACAGCAGTGCCATATATCATTCAATTTTAGAAGAGTAGCTGACTATGACTGCATGTGAGTGTTGCAAGAAAAATATTTAACAGAGTACTTTGTACTAATGAGCTTGAATATAATGTTTTCCCATTGGATTTTCCTTCTACTTTAGTGAAAGTTAGAATAGTTTACATATCGGGGATGTTTTAGGACCCTTTAGAAATCTGTGCTGTTTTTATGGTACTCCAAATATTTTGGGGGGGGGCTAATACCTCTTATTCCAGTTCTTCATGTATACTCAGATGAAATAGTCCCTCCAAGTGAGATATGGAAAAATTATGTGGTTTCGCTGGTGTTTCTTTAAAAAGAATTAGGATGTAGTTAGGAGGAGACAGAGTATCATTTTATTCCATTTCTCATATATTATAAGTAAAACAGATCTCAGAAATGAGAACTAGGGAATAATGAGTAATAATAAGGAAGACAAATTGTACTTAATTCTACCTCTGAGTAGGCTTCTTAAAATTCAAATAATTATGTAATTCATCCTTGTATATAGGATTGACAAAGAGAGGCACATTGTTGTTATTTTTTTATCTTTTTAAAAAATTAAACATATTGGGGTGACATTGCTTAGTAATGTTTCAAGAGTACAATTCTATAATACATCATCTATATATTGCATTGTGTGCTCACCACCCAGAGTCAGTTCTTCCATCACCATATATTTGACCCCCTTTACCCTCTTCTACCTCTTCCCTTCCCTCTTACCTTCTGGTAACCACAAAAATGTTGTGTCTTGAGTTTTTGTTTGTTTATTTGTTCATTTGTTGCTTTCAGTTTTATTACCCACATATGAGTAAAATAATATGGTTCTCAACTTTTTCTGACTGACTTATTTCACTTGGCATGATAATCTCAAGATCCATCCATGTTCACAAATGGCAGTATTTTATCTTTTCCTATGGCCAAGTAGTAGTCTAGTGTGTGTGTGTGTGTGTGTGTGTGTGTGTGTGTGAGAATATATACATATGGCACTTTGTTTTTAAAATAGTTGAATTCAAATGTTCTTTAAATAGATTAAGAATTAAAAATTTCAAATTTGTATTGAGATAATCTTTATTAAAATTTGTACTTTTTCACATAAATTTAGACATTACTGGAATTATTTAATAACATGATTTTTGAAGTGACCTTTCTGTCACTTTATGTAATATTTTTAATAGTTGAAATTATTTATTTTGACTGGAATGTTGAATAAAATAATTATAATTTCTCATAATGTTTTTAGTGTAACAATTTAAGAAAACAAGTTGAAAATAAAAGCAAGCATATTGAAGAACTTCAGCAGGAGGTATGTATTGATTCTCAATATCAAACTATTAAAATAATTATTTTTTACTGCAGTTTTAGAGAACAGTGCTTCCTTTTCTTTAGTAATTTTATTCTAAGTCAGGTGGCAGTGCAAATTTGAATCATTTTGATACTAAATGTAATATTTTATTTTTAACTTTTAACAGAATAAGGCCTTTAAAAAAAAGGGTACAGCAGACAGCAAGCAACTGAATGCTTATGAGATAAAGGTATTTGGAATCTTTATTTTTGTTTTGAAATATGAGTAAAAGGATGAGAAATTAGGAATTTTATGCCCTTTACATTGTAGTAGTTATTTTCAAACATCATCTTTTGAGATTGTGGGAATCAACCCTTTTAATTGAAACAGAGTTCTCATCTGTGATTTAGCTGTGTTAAAATCATCTAAGCAGCTTAAAAAAGTTTGTGTGTGTGTGTGTGTGTGTGTGTGTGTGTGTGTGTGTGTCATACTCCTTACCCATACATTGAAAATTGAATTTGAATAGATTTGAGGTGGAGGCTTGTAATCTGCATTTTAAAAAGCTCCATATATGACTATCCTGCTGCACAAAGGGTTTAAGAATTATTATTTTTTGTAGAAAACAAATTAAAATGCTGGGATGTAAGCTCATGGTGGTCAAGGCCATATTTTGCTTGTCATCTTATTCCCAATTCCTTGAGATATAGTTTACTCATAATAAAATGCATGATTTTAAGTATTCAGTTTGATGAACTTTGATAAATGTTTTTACAGCTATGTAATAACAACAGTCAAAATAGAGGATCATTTCCCTCATCCCAGAAAGTTTTCTCATGTTCTTTTTTCTTAAAATATTTATTAAATTCATTGGGGTGACAGATTTTTTTTTTAAAAAGAATGAGCTTTTTCTTTGAATCACATGACTGTTCTGTCCAAATGAAACAGTTACTTTTTATAATAAAACATACTGAACAGAGACAAAACAATTTGAAATACTGTTAAATTCATTAAAAATTAAAATATGGCTTCTTTTAAAACATTACTTGTCAAGTCTAAGTATGCATAGTAGGGGAGAAGATAGATTTTGTGAAAAGTAAGTACATTTCATGTATGAAAAATGGAAGAAAAATGATCCAACCATGAATAAGTAATCTTTAAAGATGCACAAAGTTACAAAATGAATACAGAATATTTTCAAGAATTTGCTAATGTTCATGCTATTTTCTTTACACAAAGGTCAGTAAATTAGAGTGTGAACTAGAAGGTGCCAAACAAAAATGTAAAGAAATGATGGACAACTATCAAAAAGAAATTGAGGATAAAAAGATATTAGAAGAAAATCTTTTGGGAGAGGTAGGAAAAAACTAAATATGTTTGAGAATGTGCTAAAACTCTAGATTTATTAACATTTTAAGAGAAAAGTAATAACTCTTAATTTTTAAATTATGATTTTAAAAAAATATTTAATAAGTTTATATTAGGGAGAGTTAGTTTCTGATAGAAGCTAAAAGTATCCATGTTATTCTAGGTATTTGAGTATTGAGTAGTATGTAATTATTTTGAAAAGATTAAATGATCATTACGGTGTTATACTCTCATCTTATTTGATAGAGCACCCTAAAATGAACTGAAACAGTAATGCATTTTCTACTTGGTTTTCCTAATTTTCTGGTGTTTGATTTCTGCATTTTATATAAATAGAGCATATGGTCTCTACATTTAAGTTAAAATTATTTTGTGTGCATTAATTTTAAGAAACATTTTAATTGATTTGATAGGTTGAGAAAGCAAAAGTAGTAGCTGATGAAGCAGTAAAATTACAGAAAGAAATTGATATACGATGTCAACATAAAATAGCTGAAATGGTAGCACTTATGGAAAAACATAAGGTAATTTTTTTGTGTGTAATGAAAATTATTGAAGCTGTATTTATACATAAAAATGGTAAAATTAAGACAGCATTCTGGTTTGTCAGAGAAAATTATTTCCTGTGTACCAATGACTAATTATATCTGGAATTCCATTAATCTCTCATTTCTCCAAGTTCGATTCTTAACCACACAAAGCTGAGCTTGGGTGTAACTTCTTTGAGGAAATCTCTCCTTATCATCTGGATGGAAGTGATCACTATCTGAAGTTTCCTATTAGTCTCTTACAGCACTTTCCACCTAACACTTATTTGAGTACATACACAGGATATATATCTGGTTAATATTTGTATCCTCTATGTGTTAACATGCATAATGCTAAATTAATTTTTATCAGTGGAATAAATAGATGAAAAGTGTAATGTTTGTTGTGTTTCCAAGTGAGCTCTATATTTTATTGTTGTTTTAAAATAATCATTCTGATTCTCTTGGTGAATTAAGCCATATTCCAGGGAATACTTCAAGATTTGGAGAAGAGGTGGACTATACTTACCTATTCATCCTTAAAAATTGTTGCTGGGATATAACATTATTATGAGATAACCAATGAGGATTTTAAAAAACTTTGGTTTAAACATATTTGGTATATCTCAATCCAGTACAGTTTTTGTCCTTGTTTACTCACATTGTCTCATCCTTAGGCAGTGGGAGTCTCTTCAAACTGACTGGCACATCCTTTAGACTTTGATAGCTTTTTTGCTTTCTGCTAAGATAAAATGTCCAAGACTCATCTTATATTTCCTGCCCAAGATCTGAAATCATACACTTTTCTAAGAGGTCTTAATGTTTCTAGCCTATTTTTAAAATTATGAAATTCAGTGTTTCCAATTAAAAAGAATTATTTCTTGCTCTTATGATAGGTTATATCTAAAACAGTTATCTTATGTTTTGTTGTTTATGTAATTGAAAAGTTTAAAAAATATGCTGAAATATATATATTACTGAATTCATAAAACATCATTTTCTTCTAATAGTAAATGCATGAGGATACCAGTAATATTAAAACATAATCTGTTTGGGTTCTAATTTACTTAAAATGTTTTTTCTATTTAATATAGCACCAATATGATAAAATCATTGAAGAAAGGGACTCAGAATTAGGACTTTATAAGAACAAAGAACAAGAACAGTCATCAATGAAAGCATCTTTGGTGAGATAAAGAACAAATAGCCATGAAAGACAATTTTCATGTCATCATGGCTGGTGGTAAAGAATAATATTAAATAAAACCATATTTTTTGAGCTATAGAATCAAAGAATCTTAGATATTAAAGGGATCTTATAGATCTTATAGTTAAGTAGGTTTCCAATTTGTTTTTTGAAACGGTAAAATTAACTTTTTTTTTCAAATGAAAAGTTATAAACTTCAAGCTGAGATTGGGAGAGGAGGGATAGCATAGATTGGGAGAAAATGAGGAGAGATACATAGTGTTAAATATTTCTTTGTAAACTATAAAAAGGTTGTCTAAGTGAAATCTTTAGTTATGTTCAATTACCAGCCTTCATATCAGTGGACTTTTAAATTGTATGATGAATGAACTTATTACTCTATAAAACTAAATGTATTTGAAACACTAGTTTGCACTTATATGTGCTTATAAACTTCTTGTTTCTTTTTCTTTAGGAGATTGAACTATCTAATCTCAAAAATGAACTTTCATCTGTTAAGAAACAACTTGAAATAGAAAGAGAAGAAAAAGTAGGTTTTGTGGCATTATAAAATAATCATAAGGTTTAAGTGCAACTTTGTATAAACGTGTCATTAGAAAATAATATGATACATTTGGGTAAGTAGGGATTAAAAACATATTTCCCCCATTATTTTTTTTTGAAAAGTAAGGTAAAATTTAGCATATTACCTTATTTAAGTATTAAACACATATAATTATAGGTAGACTTTAGGAGTAGGAGTGCTTTTAGATATAAGTACTTGAGAAATATTATCTCAAAATGTTTACATATTTAGATTTTTTTAAGTTATTGTTTTAGAAAAAAGTAATGTCATATTTTTATAGTGTTTTGCAAAGTGAATTGACTTATACTTTAAAATGCCAAATATGTTTATCTTTCTATATGATGGAACACTAGGCTGAATATTCTACTTAAATCTAATTTAATCCTTACAACAATGCTATAAACAGTACTTATTATCATCTTCATTTTTACATACATTAAGTATTTATTCAAGATCACATAATAAAAAGGTAGAAATGCTTACAATTCAAATCTAAGTCTATTTTATATGATTCCAAATCCTCTTCTCCTAATCACTGTCCAACAGCCTAGGTAACATGCACTTTGAATTTCAAGCCTTCTTGCATTTGTTTACTGTATTTCCTGCATTTGATTCCTTTCTCCACCTATGGAAAAATCTCATACATTTTTCATCATGCAAAGGTGATCTTACTGTATACAAGTATTCTCCTAGCACTTTCTTCTTTTTTTAAGAAATAATTAAAATTAAATTTATTGGGTTGGCATTGGCTAGTAAAATTATGTAGGTTTCAGGTGTTCAATTCTGTAATACATCATCTATGTGCTGCATTGGTGGAGGAGGGAAGGGGTCGGGTATATGGTAATGGAAGGAGAACTGACTCTAGGCAGTGAGCACATAATGCAGCACTTTCTTCTTATATTAAAATAGTTGTCACTCTGTGCCCCCATTGTATTTCACACTCTTCAGGGACTAGGATTATGTCTTATTTGTCTTTGTTTTCCTTTTTTCTTAGCAGAGTACTTGGAAAATTTTCTCATTAAATATTTTTCAAAGGAACCACTAAATGGCTTTCTCCTCACCTGCAATGGTAACATACATGCTTACATTTCTCCTGCTGTTTCAGTGTAAGAGGAATCTTTCCTTATCACTGACTCCTCCTAATGTTCTTTTCCCCCTCCCACGTTTCTTGAGATATTATTGACATATAATACTGTATAAGTTTAAGGTGTACAGCATGATTTGATTTACATATATTATTAAATGGTTACCACAATAAGTTTGTTAACATCTTTCACCTTGTATAGATACAAAAAAGAAAAAGAAAAAAACATTTTTTCCTTGCGATGAGCACACTCTTAGGATTTACTCTCTTAATAAATTTCAAATATACCATACAACACTATTAACTCTAGTCATCATGTTATACATTATGTCTATACTAGTTATTTATCTTGTAATTGGAAGTTTGTACCTTTGACCACCTCCTCCCAATTCCCTATTCCCCACCCGACCTCTGCTAATCTCAAATCTGATCTCTTTTCTGTAGTTTCTTTATTGATTCCACATATGGGTGAGATTGTATCTTATTTGTCTTTTTCTGTATGACTTATTTCACTTAGCATAATGCTGTCAAGGTCCGTCCATATTGTCACAAATGGCAGGATTTTCTTTGTGATATAGTTGAATAATATGCTATTGTGTGTGTGTGTGTGTGTGTGTGTGTGTGTTCATCGCAACACTTAGGTTGTTTCCATGCCTTGGTTATTGTAAATAATACTGCTATGAACATGGATGTGCAGATATGTGTTTGCTTTAGAGTTTTTGTTCCTTTGATTATATTCCCAGAAGTGGAATTTCTAGATTGTATGCTGGTTCTATTTTTAATTTTTTGTAGAAACTGCATACTGTTTTTCCACAGTGTACCAATTCACAATTCCATCGGCAGTGCACAGGGGTCCCTTTTCATCCTCACCAGCACTTGTTATGTCTCTTGTCTTGTTGACAGCCATTCTGACAGTTGTGAGGTGATAACTCATTGTGGTTTTGATTTGCATTTCTCTGATGATTAGTGATTTTGAGCACCTTTTCACGTACCTTTTGGCCATTCATATACCTTCTTTGGAAAAATACGTATTCAGATCCTTTGTCCATTTTTAAAATTGGATTATTAATTTTTGCTATTGAGTTGTGTGAGTTCTTCATATTTTTTATATTAATGCCTTATCAGATATATGATTTGGACTTGTTTCCCATTCTGTAGAGTGTTTTCCATTTTGTTAATTGTTTATTTTGCTGTGCAGAAGCTTTTCTTAGTAGTCCCCTTGTTTTGTTTTTTATTTTGTTGCTTGTGCCTTAGGTGTCATATTCAAAAAATGATTGCCAAGACCATATCAAGGAGCTGTTTTCCTGTTTTTCTCTAGGAGTTTTATGGTTTCCAGTCTTAGCATTTAACTCTTTAATCATTTTGTGTTTATTTCTGAGTGGTGTAAGATAGGGGTCTTGTTTTGTTCTTTTACATGTGAATATTCAGTTTTCCAAACATCATTTATTGAAGAGACTGTCTTTTCTCCATTGAATATTCTTAGCTCCCTTGTCAAATATTAGTTGAGTATATATGCATAAGTTTATTTCTGGACTCTCAGTTATGTTCTGTTGGTCTATGTATCTGTTTTTATGCCATTAACATACTGTTTTGATTTCTCTAGCTTTATAATATAGCTTAAAATCAGTAAGTGTGGTGCCTCCCACTTCATTCTTCTTCCTCAGGATTGTTTTGGCCACTTGAGGTCTTTTGTTGTTTCATATAAACTTCAGGGTTCTTTTTTCTACTTCCGTAAAAAGTGCCAGTGTAATCTTGGTAGGGATTGCAATAACCCTATTGATGGCTTTGGGTAGTATGGACATTTTAACAGTATTAATTCTCTAGTTCACAAACATGGGATACCTTTCCATTTATTTATGTTTTATTTATTTCTTTCATTAATGTCTTTTAGTTAGCAGTGTATATATCTTTCACCTCCTTGGTTAAATTTCTTTGTAAGTATTTTATGGTTTTTGATGCTATTGTAAACAGGATCATTTTATTTATTTATTTTCCAGATAATATTGCTAGTGTGTAGAAATGCTACTGATTTTTTTATTGTTAAATTTATTGAGGTGACATTGGTTAGTGAAAATTACATAGGTTCCAGGTGTACAGTTCTACAGTGTATCATTTATGTGTTGCATTATGTGTTCACCACTCAGAGTTCGTTCTCTTTCCATCACCATGTATTTGACTCCCCTACCCTCCTTTTTTTGTATGTTAATTTTGTATCCTGCAACTTTACTGAATTTGTTTATTAGTTTTAACAGATTTTTTGGTGGCATTTGTAGGATTTTCTGCATATGAAATCATGTCATTTGTTTTGTTTTTTTTGTTTAATTTTTGGTGGTTCCCTGGCTGGGAATTGAACCCAGGCCGCAGCATTGAGAGCGCCGAAGCCTAGCCACTACACCACCAGGGAACCCCCTTGAAATCATGTCATTTGCAAATAAGGACAATTTTACTTCTTCCTCTCCAATCTGATGACTTTTTTTTGCCCGATTTTTCTGGCTGGAACTTACAGTATTATGTTGAACAGGAGTTGTGAGAGTGGGCATTCTTGTCTTGTTACTGTTCTTAGAGGAAAAGCTTTCAGCTTTTCACCATTGACTTTTGATGTTAGCTGTGAACTTTACACATATGGCCTTTATTATGTTGAGGTACATTCCTTCTATGCTTCATTTGTTAAAGAGTTTTTATCATGAAAGAATGTTCAGTTTTGTCAAATGCATTTTATGCATATACTGAGATTAGCATATGATTTTTATCCTTCATCTGTTAATTTAGTATATCTCATTTGATTTATATATTTTGAACCATCCTTTCATTCCACTTGGTAAATCCCACTTGATCATGGTGTATGATTCTTTTAATGTGCTGTTGAATTTTGTATGATATATTTTGTTGTGGATTTTTACATCTATATTACCACGGATGTTGGCCTGTAATTTTCTTGTAGTGTCTTTCTCTGGCTTTGGTAACAGGATAATCCTGGCCCCATAAAGTGCGTTTGAAAATGTGCCTTTCTTCTCAAATTTTGTTGGCAGATTTTGAGAAGGATCATTATTAATTCTTCAGATGTTAGGTAGAATTCATCAAGTAAAGCCAAATAGAAAGTTTTCTGGTCTCTATTTCATTTGTTTTTGTTCTCATCTTTGTTATTTCCTTTCTTCAGCTAACTTTGGGTTTATTTTATTTTATTTTTTTTTCTATTTTCTTGAGGTGTAAGTTAGGTTGCTTACTTGAGATCTTTTTTTCCCTTTATGTAGGTGTTTATTGCTGTAAACTTTCCTGTAACATTGCTTGCATTCCATAAGTTTTGGTGTCCGTGTTTCCATTTTCATTTGTTTCAAGTTATTTTTTTAATTTCCCTTTTCATTTCTTTTTTTTTGGCTTTTTGGCTTTTTGGTATGTGGGTAGCTCCCTGGCTGGGAATCGAACCCAGGCCGCAGCGCTGACAGCGCCAGCGCCGAAGCCTTAAGCCACTACACCATCAGGGAACTCCCTTCATTTCTTATTTTGACCCATTGATTGTTTATTGATTATGTGGTTTGGTTTTCATATATTTATGAATTTTCCAGTTTTCTTCCTATGATGATTTCTAATTTTATACCATTGTGATTGGAAAACATTGTATGATTTCAGTTTTCTTAAATGTGTTATGACTTCTTTTTGTGACCTTACATGATTTATTCTGGAGATGTTCCATATGCATTTGAGAATGGATATTCTGTTTGTTTGGATGAAACGTTATATATATGTCTGTTAGATCTGTTTGTTCTAAAGTATAGTTGATAGCCAATGTTTACTTATTGATTTCTGTGATTTATCCATTGTTGAAGGTGGAGTGCTGAAGTCCCCTACTATTATTGTATTGTTATTTCTCTGTTATTCAAATGTTAGTATTTGCTTAATGTATTTAGATCCTTTACTCTTAGGGGCATATATATTGTAATCTCTTGATGAATTGACCCCTTTATCATTATATAATCACCTTCTTAGTCTCTTACAGATTTTGATTTAAAGTCTATTTTGTCTGATATATGTGTCAGCTACTCCTGCTCTCTTGATTTCCACTTGTATGGCGTGTGTTTTTCCATCTCTTCACTTTCAGGCTATGAGTGTCCTTAAAGCTTAAGTGAATCTCTTGTAGGCAGCATATCATTGAATCATGTATATTTATTATTTAGCCACTCTGTGTTTTTTGCTTGGATAATTTAGTCCATTTACACTTAAAATAATTATTGTTAGGGGTTCATTTCCCAGCCAGGGAACTATCCCCCTCCCCCAAATAGTAATTATTGTTAGGTAAAGACTTACTGATACTATCTAATATTTTTTCTGGCTATTTTAGCTCTAAAGATCAACCATTGGTGGTTGATAGGCTATGTAATAAGACCTGTGACTACTGTTATATCAGCTTACTGCCATCTTATTTCATAATGAAGTGAATTTTCTGGATAGGAGCAACAAAATGGGAAGATACCATGGTATACCCAAGGCATTCAGTGAGAATAAACATTGGCATGGGCATAATGGGTAGGCAAGGCAAGTTTTTCTAAAGTTCTGTGCATTGGAACTCTCCCTTCTCTGGGAACTAAAACAATTCCCTGCAGCTATAACAATTCTGTTTGCTAGATGACTGCCATATTAAATACTATATATTTTTTTTCTGTAGACTGGGATTAATTTTTTTTTACTACTGAATACACACACCCTAATCTCCACAAAGTGGTGTTATTTCATAAGTATTTTGTACTTTTCTGTAGTTACTTTTTATACCTCATCTCTGTTAATCTCATTCTGAAAGTTCATTATTCAAAGTCAACACAAAGAGAAAAAGTGAATTCTGCCTCTAAGGCTCATAGTATTTTGGATCTCTTTGCAGCTCTTCACTGTTAGTTATTTGTTGTATTCCTTACTTTACAATCCGGTCCATTCACTTCATTTTATGAATGACAAAATTGAGATTCAGAGTTTTAAAAGACTTATTCAAGATTCCACTGATATATACTAGAGACAGATCAGAATTTAAAAATAATATTTATGGGAGTTCCCTGGTGGTGTAGCGGCTTAAGGCTTCGGCACTGGCGCTGTCAGCGCTGCGGCCTGGGTTCGATGCCCAGTCAGGGGGCTGCCCACATACCAAAAAAAGCAAAAAACAAAAAACAAAAAAAAAAGAAAAATAATATTTAAAACCAAATAACATATTTCTGTAGAGAGGAACTAATTTATTTTTATATTTTTATTATTTTTTATAAAATTTAGAGGTCAGTATTCCTTCTTGATAATACTTTTTAAAGATTTTGATAATAAAACATTCATTTGTGATAATAGTGATGAATACATTTATGTACTTTATTTTTAATAGGAAAAACTCAAAAGAGAGGCAAAAGAAAACACAGTTTCTCTCAAAGAAAAAAATGACAAGGTAAGAGTTTTATATCATTCTCATAGTTTTTATTTATAACCAGTTCATTTTCTAACATCTTAGAAAATTTTTTTGTTAATAAATATGAAAAGAACATTTAGAATATTTCACACAATTTCATTTTCCAAATTGTTTTTTGCTACTTATTAATTTTAAAGTGTTAGCTAAAAATTTAAAGCATTTGTCACTTGGAGATTTAGAGAAGATTTCAATCTTCTATAATTTTTATTATAGTATTATTTTAAATTAGGTACTTCTGTGTTTTTTGAGAAATTTTTAATGTTAGAGGTAAAATATTTTCATTGAAAAATTTAAAGCTTATATTTAGATCATGTCTAATTTTGGTTTTGAGAAGGCTAAATAAATAACATCCTGCTTTCCTCACTTAAGCCCGAACCAATTGAGAAAGACAATGAAAACCAAAATACTGTCTTTATTATTGATAATTAATATTGGAGAATTTAGCTTCTATTTGAAGGCAAGAGGATTTCTTAATCTTGGAATCCCAAATTACACAAATTTACCAACCCTGTCACAGGTAGATCTGGACTAGGGTAAGTCTATCCATTTGATGGCTTGCTCTTATAAATCACATGGTATAAAGGAGCACAGCAGAATGTGTACTTCCTCTGGTACCCAAGAGGAGGGAGGAGTAAGGAAGGGGCTGGACTACTTGTGCCCAGTTCTCATTAAGTCATTCCTCCTCCCCCAGGGAAACTGAGGAGTTAGAAATGTTGCCCTACTGGTGTTTCCTGAATGTGGAAGGAAGTACCAGGCATGTGGAAGAGGGGTACCCCTCAGCTTCTAATCCATTGGATGTAGAAGATTATTACAGTAGAATTCTAATTGCAAATTTTAGTTAAAATGGTTAAATTATTTTGTACCCAATGATGTAGTCTCCTAAGTTTCCACAGAGTTGCTTTGCCTGTAACTGAAACTGGCATAGTTGAGAACATTTTGGTTGTTAGGTATAGACACTGCTACAATTTCGTTACATTTGAATTTAAAAAAAAAGAGAGAAGAAAGAAAGAAATATTGTACCTGTGAGAGAATATTAAATGCTTATCTCCCAGACAGTGTGGTAAGCACTTGAAAATATTTGGAGAAATCATAGTCATATTAAATTTAGCTGATAGGGTTAGATATAGTCTAAGGGAAGTGTCTGATGAAGATAAATCAATTAGTTAAACTCTGATATTCATTTCTATATGCAGAAAATTCATACCATGAAAGTATATATTCCATATTGGTATAGAGTAATTTTTATTCATGTATAATTCCAGTATTATATGTTTATTATTTATATCTGTTATCAAGTAGATTAGTAAATGCCCTGTATTTTACCTGGGTGTCTGGATATATATTGCAGATAATGAGAAAATGATAAAAGAAATGAGAAAATTTAAATAGGTTTTTATTTTCTATACTTTATTCCAAAAATATTGAAATATTATAAGCCTTATATATAATAATAATTACATTTACCAAACATTTCTGAGTTTAGGCAAGTTATTTAACTTCTTCATGCCTCAGTTTCCTCATCTATAAAAGGATAATAATAGTATATTTTTCCTAAAATTGTTATTAGGATTAAATGAAATAATATTTGTGAAGCATTTGAAATAATGCTTGTTGGTACATAGGAAACACCACATAAGTGTTTGTTTAAAAAATGCAACAGAGAAAATTGTGAATGCTTTGTATATATACATCACTGGAAATGTAACATTTAGAAAAGACTATAACTTGTAGGGAAGTGCATACTTTGCATGATGTATTTTGAAGAGGGTCATTTCAGTATTCTATAATGATGGAAGCATTTTCTTTTAGGCTGCCAGGCTACCAGGGAAATGGTAATTTTCAGGCATGGCCACAAGGTGGTGCTGTTGTTATTTTTAGTCCTTTGTGGGGAGAAAAATTTGTCCATGATAGCAGTTAAATTTTGAAGATTCCGAGGATGACCTTTGACAAAGCCAGAGAGCAGAATAAATTTGTTTTCATCAAAATTATGTTATCAACTATGATGTAGAAATATTTAGTAAAAGGATACAGTAATGCAGCTGTTAAAAATTGCCAATAAAATTCATACCTCCTGGAAAAAGGACTAAACTGAGATTACTAGAACTGGGCAAAAAACCTGCAAATCACCTCATTTCGGTTCTTGATTATATAGATGGATAAGTTTAAGCCTGGAAATACTTGGAGATTTACTTAAAATCACCCAGTAAGGTAGTGATAGATCCTGGAGAAAAGAGCATATTACTTGGCTCCTAGTCCAATGTTTTTTATAGTACACATGGCCACATTGTAATCCTACATCCTGTACCCTCCTAATTTAAATTCACTGTAGGTTCAATCATCAAGCTTTTGAAAGTAGCTATGTGTGTGTGTGTGTGTGTGTGTGTGTGTGTGTGTGTGTGGTGTGTGTATTTTCCATTCTTGTGGGGGATTGCCACCAAAGAAAGTGATAAAATAGAAAGCAATGGAAAATTTCACTACATCAACTATTACTAGATTTTACTGGAAAGCTAGGTCAGGTTCTGAAGAATAAAAAGAATATGTATATTTATGTATGTGTGTGTGTATACACACATATATATGTATATATGTAGAGAGAAAGAGAACTGAAGAAAATGAGTTGAAATAATATCTAGAGTAAATTTGCAATTTACTTATCTTCAAAATTGAAGCAAATAGCCATTTTATCATTTTTTCCTGAAAATTTTTCTAGTTCTTTATTATCATAATTTTTTGGTTTTTATTTTTTTGGAAGGGAGTAAGATTGGTTGGGTAGGAAAAGGCTGATTTTTTTTTAATAGATGAGAGAGAAGATATGAAAGCATAAAAGAAAGTGAGAAATGAGAATAAATTGCCCTCTGACTTTTAAGCTATTGGAAGGAACCACAGATTATAAAGCATTTTGCCACTAGGAATAGAGATTTTTCTCTAGAGAATCCTTAGTTTTTGATCAGATAGAGACTTGAGATACTTACTTGTTTTCACAGCAGCTTTGAATACAGAGGGGGGCAGATGCCATTTTCATCTTAAATGGGAAAATAGAGTGACAAAGGAAATGAATTTATTATTTAATAATTTGATTATTATGTAATGTATGCAGAGTTAATCAATAGCAAATTTGGGAGTAAGTTCCAGTTTATTGCAGTGTTATATCTACTAGTTGCTGCACTTTAATTAAAATGACATATAATGATGATTTTATTGACTTCCATTTTCAATATAGAAAACACAGACATCTTTACTGGAAACACTTGAAACTAGTTATCTGAAATTTGATTCTAAAGCAGTTCCTTCACAAAATATATCTCGAAACCTCACATCCACTGATCATGGAAAATCCAGAGATAAAAGAGGCTATTTGTGGACACCTGCCAAAAGTACACCATTACCAAAGGTTGGTTGCTAAATTTTCAAAAAAAGTAGTAATTTTAAAAATTAAAAATGACAGTTCTGGTATTCTATACTATATATCTAGTATCAGATATAGATACAGAACCGATTTCTTGAAAGTGTAGGGTTTTTTTGTGATACCAGCATGTAATGGTTTTGTTTTTGTTTTTGTTTTTTTTTCACTGTCCACAACTTGATGGCATTTTGGGCAGATTTTATAACTGTTCTAACATTCACCAGTGCATAGGTCCCTGATGTGGGAAACCTGGTTCTGACTTGACATTTTCTTAGCAGTCTGCCCTTATGGAGTAGAGTAGCTCAGCTTTAGTTGTCTTCCACCTGTTCTTTAACCCAAGGGAAATTCAGTCAACCTTCCCATGATAAAGGGCAGTGCACAGCACACTCTTCTGATCCCTGCCTCTGTTTGCCATCCATCTCTCTCCAATTTCTCTTTACTTGACTGAGCCAGACACAAGGACAGATACATCTTCTGCCTCGGTTTATATCCAACTAGGAAATGAAATGTTAGTTTTACTTCTGAAGGGCCCCCTAGTCTTTCAGGGCTGCTGTTAGACTTACCTCCTCACTTATCTTGGGAGTTGGGAGGAAAATTATTTCTACCTGTCTCTACTCATCTGAGCTGAAATTTCATACCTTCTCCTCCCAGTTTTCTTAAAATGACTGAGAACAAGGGAGTTGTTTGGTGATTGTCAGGCCTGCTTTTACCACTTTTTAATAAGACCGAGAGAAGGATCTGACCTTCATCATAGGTCACTTTCTTTAGAATATGGGTTATTAACACTTTCCCCCTCAACTTTGTGCCTCCATTGACAACTCCAGAGCAAAAGGAAGAGTCCCATTCATATCCTATTACAGATACGTTGTCTACCTCATGGAAATTATGAAAATTAGTCTGCATAGCTTAGAGAGACTTTTATGTAAAGTTCCTTTGTTGCATTTTTAGAATATGAAATGATCTCTACTAAAGAATGTCTTTACTTAAAAAAAACTTTTTATCTTAATTATATAAATTAATGAATTTTTACAAACCAAACATAACTTTATAACCAACATTCAGATTAAAACAGAATATTACTATCACTTCAGAAGAGCTTCTTATTCTATCTTTTAGTCACTAGCCTTCTTGAAATGCCAAATACTGTTCCATCTTCTACTATTAGATGTACTACCTGTCTTTTCATTTTTTATAAAAAGAATTATATTGTTTTTAAAACTTTTTTCACTTAATATTATGTTTGTAGGATTCATGCATATTATTGCTTGAAGTTGAAAATTCTTTATTTTTATTTCTATATTCCATCGTGTGTCTGCACACAATTTATTTAGCTATTGTATTGTTAAGGGGTATTTTCCCAATGGGGCTTTCTGAACATTGTTGCAATAAAAATTTTAGTACTTAACATACATTGCATTTTAGTATTTTACATGTTGGTTAGGTATGTCCCTAGGAGTAAATTTGCTGGGTTATAGGCTTATGCACATTATATTCTATCTAAAAACTCCTGAGCAGTTTTTACTCTGCTACAAAATGTGTGTGTGTTTTTCCATCTCTCCAGACACCAACAGGGTATCTACTATTATTGTTGAATATTCTAATTTTCCCAGTTTTTGGTTCATGTATTTTGGCGCTATGTTGTTAGGTGCATATATACTTATAACTGTTAATATTTTCTTGATGGATTGACCCTTTTACCCTTACAAAATGTTATTTTTGTTTCTAGTAACATTGTTTTAAAGTTTTTGATACTAGGATAGCCACTCTCTCTTTTGCTTAACAATTTACATGGTTTACCTTTTACCACCCTTTTACTTTCAACCTATTCATATTATTGAATTTAAACTGTGATTTTTTGCAAACAGAATGTAATTGGATCATGCTTTTATCCATCATTCATTCTGTCAATATTTGCATTTTGATTGGAATGTTTAATCAACTTAAATTTATTATAATTAACTAATAAGATAGATCTTATGTCTGCCATTTTGTTCTTTTCTATATGTATTATGTCTTTTTGTTCCTATATCCCTCCATTATTGCCTTCTTTTGTATTAAATAAGTATTTTCTAGTCTACCATTTCAATCCCCTTGTTTTTTTACTTTTTAAATTAATTTTCTTAGTGATAACCTGAGAATTGCAATTAACACCTTAACTTAAAGTGATTATCTTGAATTAATTCCAGTGTGTTTCAATGGTATACAAAAAGTTTGCCCCACTATATTTTCATTCCCTCTCTCTTTTGTGGTATCATTGTCATACAAGTCACATATTTATACATTTTTAAACCCTTTGACACAGTATTATAATTATTGCTTTATATGTCTGTGTTTTAAATCAGATAGGAAAAAGTCACAAACAAAAATACTTTATACTATATTTTATAATTACCTAAGATATTTTCTTTACCAACACCCTTTATTTTTTTCTCATGTATTTGAGTTTTGTGTCTTTTATTTCAGCATGAAGAACTCCCTTTAGTATTTCCTATAGAGAAGGGCTACTAGTGATCAATTCTATAGTTTTGTTTATCTGGGAATATAATAATTTCTCCTTCATTTTTGAAGGATGGTTTTGCTTGTTATATAATTATTTGGTAACAGTTGCTTTTCTTTCAGCACTTTGGATATGTCAACCCACAGCTTTTTGAACTCTGGATCCCTCGTATGTGATGAGCCACTTGTCTCTTGCTGCTTTCAAGTTTTTCTTTGTCTTTGTCTTGTGACAGTTGATTATGATGTGTCTAGGTGTGGTTATCTTTGAGTGTTTATTCTCCTTGGATTTTGCTGAGTTTCTTGGATGTGTAGATTTATATTTTCATAAAATTTGGGAGGTTTTCAGCCCTGTCACTCTCTGCTCATATAGTAGGACTTTCATTTTGTCTATGTTGGGATACTTGGTGGTGTACCACAAGTCTCTGAGGGTCATTCTTATTTCTTTTTTTTTTTTTCCTTCTTTCTAGTTTTCTAACTGGATAATATCAATTGAGCTAGCTTACAGATCAAGAATTCTTTCTTCTGCCTGGTCAAATTTAATGTTGAGTTCCTCTAGTGAATTTTTCCTTTCAGTTATTCTACTCTTCAACTCCAAAATTTCTATTTGGATAAAAAAAATAATTTACATTTGTTTATTGATATTCCATTTGGTTAGACATTGTTCTTTAGACATGAGTTTCTTTAGGTCTTTGGACATATTTAAAATAGCTGATATAAAGTCTTTGTCCAGGAAGTTCAATGACTAGGCTTTCTTGGAGATAGTTTTTATTTATTGCTCCCCTCATTCCCCCATGTATGGAACATAATTCTTGTTTCTTTGCATGTCTTAAAATTTTTCCATGAAGTCTGAACATTAAAAATAATATAATGTCACAGTTCTGGAAATCAGATTCTGCCCTCTCCTCAGGGTTTGTTGCTGTTTCTGTTTGTCATAGTTATTATTTTTTCAGTGACTTTTCTAAAGTAATCCCGTAAAACTTGTATTCTTTGAGTGCCACCAAAGTCTCTACTTGGTTAGCTTAATATTCAGCTAATGTTTGCACAGTGATTTCCTTAAATGGCTGGACCAATAAATCTCCCAACCTTTGTCAAAGGACTATAACTATGTGGTAGGGCATGCTTTTAACACTCAGATAAACGATTGACAACTCAGCCTTAGTCTTCAATTCCTGCTTGTGCAGACCCTCAAGATCTGCCAGAGGTAAGAGCTTAGGGCCTTCTTAGGTCTTTACTGTGCTTACTCACAGCCTTATGCGTGTGTGCGGCTTTCTAAATGTCCAGCAATATGTCAGAACTTTTCAAAGACCCTTTTTTTAACTGAGTGAGCTCTGAGTCAGTTCATGGAGCTGGAGAATAGGGGATGGTCAGGAAATGTTAAGAAACCATAAAGCTTTCTGTTTTTAAAAATGTTCAGCCATTTAAAAAAATAATCTCCAGGTTATGCCAAACTTTTGGTTAATTGCCCGAGTTCTGAAAAAGCCAATACCATTTTTATCTGTATTTCCTTTGCTTTATGGAAGAGTAAATTTTTGGAGCTACTTACTATGCCATTTTTGCTGATGTCACTGACTTTACTTTCTAAAGATACTTATTTTTAATTGTAAAACTTACCAGGTAATATGGAATACCAAATATTGACCAATGTAAATTACTTTACCAACAAAAAAATAAGGAAATTTATTTTTATAAATCAGTAAGGATTTCTGTAGAGACACAATGTTCATTCAGTTCTTTGGTATTAATAATTGTTACAAAAATTAAAGTCCCTTTTAAGATTGTTGACTACTAAAGCTGCCTCCCTCTTCCTCATGCCCTTTATTCTTCTTCCCTCTCCCATATTTTCTTTAAATTCAAGGTAAGGAGAAAGAAAGTCCACTACTGTATTTTTTTTTGAAGAAAATTGTAAAAGTTTTATTACAAAGAACATCTGAATTAAATTCTTATGTAAAATTTATACATGCCAATAATAATGGGGTGTTATTGATTACTAAAGACTCAACTTGCTTTTATTAGTAATGTGTTTTATTTTATGTGATAATGTGTTTTTTTTCTTTTTGGATAGGCATATACTGTGAAGACACCAACAAAACTAAAAATTCAGCAAAGAGAAAATAAAGACGTACCCATTGAAGAAAGTAATAAAAAGAGAAAAATGGTCTTTGAGTTTGATGTTAATTCAGATAGTTCAGAAACTACTGATCTCTTGGTAAAAATATTGCAAATAATCAGCATTTATTATTTGTTTATACTGTTTATTATTTGTCTGCTTTATTTCTTGATATATATGTGTAATATGTGTATATCATATTTATCATTGTAATACTAAAAATACAATAGAACTCTCTATACCAGAACCATATACTTTTGCAGCATTGTAAAGAAATTAGAATTCAGGTAATTTCTCTAAATTTCCAAAAACATGGCATTTTGAAATAGTTGATCTAACATAATTGTTATATGAGGTTAGCTATATTGTTTTCCAGCAGGATATTTTAAAGGAGTTTTTATCATATTTTCTTTTCTTTTCTTTCTTTTTTTTTTTAAAGAAAGGTTAGGTGAAAATTTTTAATCTTGCTGCAGCCAAATTTGTTATTCTGGGCCTCTCTTGATTTTGCATTTTATACATATTTCTTTATTTTATACCACATATTGGTTGAAATCTACATCAAGGTGTTATTGGTTGACAACCATAAGATTTTTATCATTCTTAAAGAGTTAATGTATTAAAGATGGCTTGTTTAAGGAGCATATTTACCCCTAGCAGCTCGTATGACTAATTACTTCCTACTGCGACTGTATTCACACAAATGAGTTAAAATATGCAAAGTGATTAAAATGGTGCCTGACATAAAGTATGAAATAAGTGTTAGCTATTATAATTTGGGAGGATTACAATACTCATAAATTGCTAATTGACATTTCAATTTTTATAGGATTGTAAATGATTATTATAGGGCTTAATTGTAAATTTGAATAAGTAGGTTGAGGGTAAGGGGAGGAGAAAGTGGTAATATAAAGAGTCTGAAACTGAAATAGAAACCAGTAGAAAAATACAGTTATACACATCTTGTATTTCACATAACCTTTCAGGAATAGAGTTAATAGAATCAAAATCTAGGTCTTTATTTGTCAGATTGAGGTTATTTTGTCATAGTCTTCTTTCTTTAGTCTTTCTTCTTGCTTATCCTTTCTTCACTCCTCCTTATATATGGTGGGTAGACAGAATTTTAATAATATTAATCATGGCAGCCCCAAATTATATTTTTGTATTTTTCTTTAAGAGTATGGTTTCAGAAGAAGAGACATTTAAAAAAATACACAAGAGTAATTCGCCTACTTCTCATCTTTGTGTCAGAGCACCAAAAAAGGTAGCTTTTAAATTTTATTTTAGAAAACAAATTTTAAAAACTGGGCTTAATTTTTTAAATTAAAGATACTGTGATTTTTATTTTGTATTCAGACCCCATCATCTCTCACAACCCCTGGATCTACACTGAAATTTGGAGCTATGAAGAAAATGCAGGAGGACCGTTGGGCTGTAATAGCTAAAATGGATAGAAAAAAGAAACTAAAGGAAGCAGAAAAGCTATTTGTTTAATTTCAGAGAAGTATTATGATTAAGGAGCCTAAAAACATAACATTTACAGTTAATTTTTTCCTTATTTTCTAAAAAGCCAAACTTTTTCTGAAATTGAGACTTTTGATATTTGCATAAATAATTTTTCTTTACATTTTTTTATTTTGGCCTAAATGTGAAATAACCACATGTTATCTGAAAACTTATAATTGTATTCAGGTAATTAGAAGATTATATTTTGTTTTTACCTCTTCTTGTATTCATGAAAAGTGTTTTGGTGAAGTTTTCAAATTTGTAAAGTTAGCCATTAAATGCTAGAAACAAATTATTAAAATTTATTCTTTGTTCTTTACTATTAAAATATTTAAGATGCAAATAAATGCTTCTCCTTGATTCTGTGAGGTCATCTGGACAGCAAATAATGAACATTTTGATATATTATTAATTTTTAAAATCTTGAGGTCATTTTAGCCAAGTTTCACAGTTCTGAAGCAGCTTTACCTATTTATAAAATTGACAAATGGCTTTTAGATGCCAGATAAAAAGGCTACACCAGTATGACTTCCTAAATTACTTTATTTATTCAGTATTCACTAAGTAAATATGGAATGTCTACTAAGAATGAACCACAGTTCCAGATGCTGGGGATGTAACAGTGAACAAAACAGAAAAATAAACCCCCTCTTCTTCTAGAGCTTACATTTTAGTGAGGGAAATAAACAATAAATAAAATAAGTAAAACATAGAGTATATTAATTAATGATAATTGCTAAGGAAAAACAAAGCAAGGAAGAGTAAGTATTAGGGAGTATGAAGGGGTTGAATTTTTATGTAGGGTGGTCCTCATTGAAATAAAAGTTCAACAAGCATATAGTATTCTAGAAGAAAGTATTTTTGGCAAAAGCAATAGAAGTACACTTGCCTAGAGATGGGTGTGCCTAGTCTATCTGGGAAGCAGCTAGGAGGCCAGTGTAGCTGGAAGACAGTGAACAAAAGGGAGAGTGGAAGGAGGAAAGACCTGGTATTTAACAGGATGGGGAGTTGGGGTGGGCAGATTGTATAGGGTTCGTAGGCCACTGTAAGAGCTTTTCTTTTACTCTGAATAAGATGTGAAATTAGTAGATTTTTCTGAGCAAAGAAGAGCTCTGACTCTTTTTTTTAACATCAGGATCCTTCAGACTGCTATATTGAGAACAGATTATGAAAAGGGAACAAAAGGCTAACATGGAGAAAATGGGAGGCTATTTTAATAATGCATATGAGGGATGGTAGTGATCTGAATAAGGGTGAGAGCATCAGGGTTGAGTGAAGTGGTGAAATTCTGGACCTAGTTTGAAGATTAGATGTGCTAAGAGAGAGAGGGCCAAAGATAACTTGAAATTTTTTTGCCTGAGCAATGTAGTTTTTTGACATGTTAGGTTTGAAATGCCTATTAATCATCCAAATAGACATGATAAATTGGTTTACAGATAGATCCACAGGGTAGTGAAATATAGACTTGGGAGTCAACAGCATATTTAAAGCTATCAGACTGGTTGAGAACAATCATGAGTAATACTACCTAGAAAAGAGAAATGAGAAAGAACCATCAAAAGATTAGCTAGAATTATAGTGAAGCCAAGCAAATACTTCAAAGAAGAAGGAGTGATAAATCATGTTAAATACTGTGCAGAGATAAAGTAGCATTAATATGTTGTTAATGTGCAAGTCTTTGGTGATCTTAACAATGGTAGTGTCAGTGAAGTGAAATTTGATTGGAGAGGACAATTAAGGAGATTATGGGAGGAGAGAAAGTGGAGATAGTAATCTCCATCAAGAGTAGGAAACTCAAGAAGTTATACCTTTAAAGGGAAGAAGATAAATGGGGCAGTTACTGGAAATGGAAGTGGGTCAAGAGAAGGTTCTTTTTAAAAAATATTTTACTTTTCAATTATAGTTGACATACAATGTTATATTAGTTTCAGGTTTACAACATAGTGATTTAGACATTTATATAACTTAGAAAGTGATCACCCCAGTAAGTCTAGACCAATATGATACCATACGTAGTTACTACAATATTATTGACTATATTCCATAGGCTATATTTTATATCCCTGTGACTGTTTTTATATCTGGCAATTTGTACATCTTAATTTGTACTCTTCCTCTTTTTCTCCCATCCCCAACCCTCCTTCCTTCTGGCAATGATAAATTTGTTCTCTATGAATCTGTTTTTGGGTTTTTTTGTTTAGTTTGTTTTTAAGATTTCACATATAAGTGAAATCATGTATTTGTCTTTCTCTGTCTAAATTATTGCACTTAGCATAATACTCTCTAGGTCCATCTATGTTATTGCAAACAGCAAGGTTTCATTCTTTTTTATGGCTGAGTAATATTCCATTGCATATAGGTACCAGATGGAGAAGAGCTTTCTTTCTTTCTTTTTTTTTTAAGAGAGGTAAGAAATAGGAGTTCCCTGGTGGTGTACTGGCTTAGGGCTTCGGCGTTGGCGCTGTCAGCGCTGCGGCCTTCGTTCAATTCCCAGTCAGGGAGCTACCCACATACCAAAAAGCAAAAAAAAAAAAAAAAAAAAAAAAAAAAAAAAAAAAAAAAAAAAAAAAAAAAAAAAAAAAAAAAAAAAAAAAAAAAAAAG
The DNA here is from genome assembly GCA_004026885.1 of Lyroderma lyra. Lineage (NCBI taxonomy): Eukaryota > Metazoa > Chordata > Mammalia > Chiroptera > Megadermatidae > Lyroderma > Lyroderma lyra. The sequence continues at coordinate 64,274 of PVJL010005609.1, forward strand.
AGGTAAGAAATAGCATGCTTAAATAATTAGGGAAAGATTTGGGATGGGGACGAAATGAATTTGCAGGAGAGAATGGGAAGGTTTTCTTTGTAGAATGCCTTATAATAGGCAAGAGGAATGGACTCTAGTTGAAGTGCTGGGCCTTAGCTAGGAGAATACACTTCTATGGTAACAGGAGGAAAAGAGTACTGTATGGCAGAAGGCAGTGTAAGTGGGTGGGAGTTTGTAGACGTTTTGGTTTCATAGCTGCAGTTTTCCTAGAAGAGGAAAAAAATGATGCAGGTTGTAGAAACAAAAGTAAGCCTGAAAGAATCATCTAATAAAGTAGGGAAATGAATGGATTTTATAATGACAACTAACAAATGAATAAAAATAGTTTTAGAGTTGTCTATAAATAACAATTTTGGTATAGTAAAATTGTAATTCCCTTCTGGTAGGGAATGTGTTTGTAGAAAAGATTAGCCAAGAAAAATTGGAAATGCAGAAATTCTAAACATTACAGAAATTACATTCCTTCAGTTTCTATGCCTCTGATAACTGGATGTAGTCTTGAGATTTCTAGCAATTGATCTTTTAATTGAAATGTTATAATTAATCTCCTGAGCAAATATTTTCTTAGAGGATTATTAGCTTTGATAACATAATAGTTCACATATGAAGTTAATATGTTTTCAAACATTTTAAAATAAAAATGACTGTTGTATATTAGTTAAGGTAATACTAGATTCTCTGGCTAATCATTCATAGATTTCTCACTTTAAAGACCAGCATAAATGTTCCTGTTTAGTGACAGCATTCCCCCAGATAGTGATTCAGGAATCCTGACTCCTTCCAACTGCTAATTCTGCCATCTTCAATCACTGGCTTCCAAGGCTGCTGCAAAAAGGAAACCCCACGGAGGACCCATGTGAAAAGTTTTTAATAGCCCGAGGTGAAATAGATGTATATCACATCCACCCGCGTTCCACTTCCTGGAACCAAGTCCTATGAACACACCTAACTTCAAGATAGACTGACCCATTTCTAGTTATTTCTCAGGAGAGCAGGGAAAAGGGTCAGGGGAACAACTAACAAGTCTGTCACAATTATTTACACTCTTTACATTTTCAAACATTGTTCCTTTTAATTAAAACAAGATGAGTTAGGTAAGTTTCTTAGTTTTGAAAGGTTGCTTCTTGCTGTCATAGCCCATTTTTAGGTTGGTAGGAAACCCTGCTTGCCCTTTAGTCCTTTTTTGAAGAAGTAATTAATCTGATTGACGGGCATAGAGGACCCAGGCTTCTCTGTTCTCTTGGATGTAAAGCTACCTGCAGGGGGCACATGACCTGCTCCATGCTGTGCTTTACAAGGCAGGCTTTCCCTTTGCAGGGGGAAGGGTAGTCCTTTAGTGAGGGGATAAATTTAACTCAGGAGAGTATTCAGCAAATTAGTTTAATGAATTAAGTTGAATATTTTGAGGAGGAAATAAGAGTGGAATTTGGGGGAGCTAAATAACATGCATATTGAACCTCTGATGTGTCTGTCTTTGGTGGTAGCCCCATAGGAATTTTCACTTGGTGGGTCATTGTAGCCTATTGTAGCCTTGTTTGTTCATGAATTATCATTTCTATAGAAATAGCTTGAAGGTTCTGGGTCTTGAGTGAATGGTGTTTAAGCTTTGTCTGAAGCAAACTGTGAGCACCTCAGTGTGCCTGCAGGCCATAGGCTCCAGAGGGGGCGGGGGTGGGGGGAGATTGAAATGGGTAAGAGGGGTCAAATGTATGGTGACCGATGGAAATTAGATTCTTGGTGGGAGCAAACTATAATGTTTACAGATACTGAATTATAAGGTACACCTCAAACTTATTAACCAATGTTACCTTAATTAAAAAAAAAACAAAAAAGGACAAGAGAAAAATCAAAGCAGGAAAAAGCAATATAAAGAATGAGATGAAGAGTAGTTAGGAAAACCAGACCATGGTCTCTTCGTGTAGGATGTTGTGTGTTATGTGTCATAGCTTGGACTTCGTTGGTATGGAAAATGGAATAGATTTTAAGCAAGGAAAATAAGACTTTATTATTTAAAATAATGGCTTTTTAAATTTTAAGTTTTACAAAAGGATATTAAGTACAAAGTCTCCAAACTATCATTTATCCCTCCAGTTGGAAGACTTTTGTTTTAGGAAGATCATTTAAGGTAAAGGTAAATCGGTACAAGGTGCAGGCTATTGCAGCTATTAAAGTAGATCCAGGTGAGAGATGGGAAAATTTCTTAGACTGAAAGTTTAAGTTTTAAACTTTTAGATTAGATCTCATACCTTGTCCTAAGAAAAATACTAATTACTTTATCACTCTGCTCCTAAAATGTCTCCTACTTCATGTAAATGTAAAAATTAATGATGTCAAAGTACAAGTTGCTTTGGTTGATATAAAGGTTAGAAATAAATTATTCATAATTCAGGCAACCAGAATTTAGTATAATTAATAGTTCACAGGCTTTAGTACATCAAGAACTTTAATCAGGACAGGTCAACTGTGGGTTAGAAATAGGAAATGACAAACAGGAGGCAGATAAGACTTAGCATTATTTAAGTTATGACATCATATTATTTAGAGCTGGAGGGAAGTGAAAGATAATTTCATTTCAACAAATTGATAATTTGAGGCCTAAAAAGCAATCAAAATTAAAAGGAAAAGATAGTTTTAAAAAAATGACTTAATTTCTGTACATACACATAATTTACATTAATGCATAAATATATAAAATCTAAAATCTTACTGCCCCATTTTTTTTCCTTTTTCTTTCTTCCCCTCTTCACACACATCAGGATCCCCATCCACCAAATTCCCCCCTCCTAGATTACCTTTGAGAAGATCGTAGGGTGTATCCTCCTCAGTTTTTCTCCATGACAGATAGATGTGGATATAATGTATTTTTACATATGTATGCATGTACACAGAGTTCTCTGGTCATGGTTAATTTACAAAAATGGGATAGTATGTATACTTCTCAGTCTTACTTTGCTCAGTATCTTGTGAAGATCTCTAAAATAAGATATAGTTCCAATTCAATGGCCATGTAATAATTCACGGATGTACCATAATTTAGCTATTTATTAGAACATGGTAGAAACTTTTATGATCACTTATATTCTGCTCTTCTCTCCTTCAAGGCACATCAGAAGATTATACCCCACCCCACCCTGCCTTCTTGGTGAGGCTATATAGTAAGTTCTGTCCAATGGATTTTAGGTAGAATTAATGTACATTAATTACTTCTGTGCCAGAGTGTTTGATTAAGAGCATGAGACCCTGCATTCCACTCTTCCTCCTGCTGCAACAATTTGTGATGTTACAGATGATGAAACCTCTGTCATCCATAGGTCCATGAATGAAGATTACATAGATTAAAGTTTCCCCATGAACCCAACCAACATGGTTATGTGGTATGAATAAGAAATACAACTTTGTGGTGATAAGCCCTTGAGAGATTAGGGTTGTTCATTATTGTTGCTATAACCTACTCTACCTTAACGGATGTAATGGAAATATTTTTTCTTTCTGGTTTTCTGCACTATGAACAATGCTCCTATTAATGCTTTTTTTTCTGTAGGATAAATTACTGATTTTGAAATTCATTGGCCTATAGATATATATTAAGTATTTTAATAGCTATTAAGTAAACTTGAAAATATATTCTATGATAAAAATACATTTTACAAAGTATACATTTTCTTATAAAACTGCTAAACAAGTGATATAATATTTAATAATTTTCAAATTATTTTTTAATTAAAAAAATTATTGCTGTTACTTGCTTGATGTAGCTGTTTATAGTTAAAAGAAGCCTCTGTCTGAATTAGGATTTCTGAAAGTAAAATTAAGCAATTTTTTCCAATGATTTAACCAGTAAATTGATAGTCATTAAATGATCTCATCTCACCAACAGTGTTGTTCATAACACTGAGTCTTCTGTCGGTTTATATGAAATTAACAGCTATTAAATTAAAGTTCTCTAGCCCTTTTAATAGTATTTAGAATTTTGTATTTTTTATCAGCTAAATCACAAATATAACTTATTGGATTATCATGCTTAATTATCTCAAAACTAATTCTTCAGGCCAGACCTTCCTGTCCTGGGAGTATTGAAATGTCAGCAGAACCCATATTGCCAGACACCAGTAACCATTATCACCCACATGTTTTTCCCAGGTTTTCCGAAAACTGACGCTAACTTCGAGGCTGCAGCTCCCACAAATGGACAGACACATGAAGGCTACTCCAGGGCAATTCTAGCCAATAATAGGTGGCCACAGTCTATGAAAGGCCAGTTTGGCATTGGTCTTCTGGTGCCAGCTTCACTGACTGAGTGCTCTCTACCTTGCTGAGGTCTGCTTCTGCTTTGGTGGACTCAAGGAATGATGTTTTGTGCATGGGAGCCAAGGCAGGTTAGCAGGCAGGCCAGTGGGTGGATGGACCCAAGGATGCTCCCCTGGCATTATGATCTATAGCACACAGAATCCAGGAACCCTGTGGCAGGGGAAGGTAGTGATGCTGCCTAGGATGTGCAGATGTTTTCCTAATGAATTTTGATCCCATAACCTTGATAAACTCACTTATTTGTTCCAGTGGCATTTTTGTGGATTCCTTAGGATCATATCATCTACAGGTAAAGACATTTTTCTTCTTCCTCTTCAACTGATATACTTATTATTATTTGCCTTATTACACAAGCTAGAATGTCTAGTACAATGTTATGTACAAATGATGAGAGTGGGCATCCTCACCTTTCCCCAATTATTTCACTATAAATATATTTATTATCTTTTATCTGGTTGAAGAAGTTCATTCTATTACTAATTTGCTTAAAATTTTATCATGAGTAAGTGTTGAATTTTCTCAGGATTTTTCTGCATATTTTGGGATGACCATATGGTATTTCATTTTTGGTCTGTTTATGTGGTGAATTACATTGATATTTGAATGTTAAACCACCTTTATATTCTTGCGATAAACCCCAGTTAGTCATGATATATTATTCTTTTTCTATAGTATTGGATTCCATTTGCTAAAATTTCTGTGCAGAATCTTTACATCTATGTTTTGAGAAATGTTGGCCTCTAGTTTTCTTTTTCTGTAATGTTTTTGTCTGGTTTGCTTCAAGGCAATGTTGTCTTACAGCATAAATGGAGGAATATTTCCACATTCTCGATTTTTAGAAAATACGTAGCCTTGTGTGATTGTGAATGTTTCATGTAGTGAATACTAACTGACAACAGAATGAGACAAATGAGAAAGGGGATTCCTGAAGCTGGAGAATTCGTTTTAAGTCAGAATATTCATTAAACAGGTAGGTCATTAAGTGAGGAGGGGCTGTATATATTTTTTTTCATCCTTTTATTTTCAATCTGTCTGTGTAAAATAGGTAACTTGTAGACAGAATATGGTAAGTCTTGATTTTTAATCTGATCTGATCATCTTTGCTATATCATTTGAATGTTTAAACCATTTACATTTAATGTAATTATTGACATGATTAGGTTTAAGTTTACTGTCTTGCCATTTGTTTTTTATTTGTTTCATCTGTTCTTTCCTCCTTTTTTCTCTGTTTTTATTTTCATTTGGATTACTTTAATATTAGCATGATTCCATTTTATCTTCACTATTGGCTTCTTAAAAGTTATTAGACTTTATTTTTTGGAGTGGTTTTAGATTCACAGCAAAATTTGAGTGGAAGGTATAAAGATTACCCCTAAACATGTGCTCCCACACATGCATAGCCTTTCTTTTCTATTAGCATCCTGCACCAGAGTGGTACAATTGTTACAATTAATGAAGCTTTATCAATATATCATTATCATCTAAAGTCCATAGTTTACATTAGTGTTCACTCTTGGTGTTGTACATTCTGTGAGTTTTACATTCTGTGAGTTGTACATTCTGTGAGTTTTAACAACTGTATAATGACATGTACCCACTATTACAGTATCATACAGGATATTTTCACTCCCCTAAAAATCTTCTGTGCTCTGCCCATTCATCCCTTCCTAATCCCAAACCCTGGTAACCACTGATATTTTTAATGTCTTTATAGTTTTGTTTTTTCCAGATTGTCATAGATGGAATCATACAGTATTTAGCCTTTCCAGACTGGCTTCTTTCATTTAGTAATAATATACACTTAAGGCTCCTCCATATCTTTTCATGGCTTGATTACTCATTTCTTTTTAGCACTGAATAATATTCCATTATCTGGATCTACTGCCATTTATTTATCCTTTCACCTTCTGAAGAATATTTGGTTGTTTTCAAGTTTTAGCAATTTTGAATTAAGCTGCTATTAATATCCATGTGCACATTTCTATATGGATATAAAATTTCAATTCCTTTGGGTAAATGACAAGAAGCACAATTGTTTTATCTTATGCTAAGAGTATGGTAAGAGTATGTTTTGTAAGAAACTGCCAAACTGTCTTCTCAAGTGGCCGTACCATTTTCCATTCCTACCAGCACTGAATGGGCGTTCCTGTTGTTCCACGTTCTCAGCATTTGGTATTGTCAGTACTTGGACTTTGACCATTCTAATAGACATGTAGTGGTATCTCATGGTTGTTTTAATTTGCAGTTTTCTGACGACATCTTTTCATATGCTTGTTTGCCATCTGTGGTGTCTTTGGTCAGGTGTTTGTTCAGGCTTTTGGTCCATTCTTAGATCAGATTGTTAGCTTTTTAATGGCAAATTTTAAGAGTTCTTTGTATATTTTGGATAACAATCCTTTATATGATATGTCTTTTGCAAATATTTTCTCCCAGGTTATGTCTTCTCATTCTTTTGACACTATTAGCTTTGTAGCTATACTTTTATTGTTGGTTGCTCTGAAGTTTTCAATATGTATCCTTAACTTGTCATAGTTTACCTTCAAATATTAATATGGCGCTTCATATAGAGTATAAGAATTTTACAGAAATATATTTCCATTTCCCATTTCTTTCTTTGTGCTATTTTTGATATAAATTAGTACCTATATATGTTAAAAGCCTCATAATACAGTGCTTATTATCTTTGCTTTAAGTTGTCAATTGTCATTTTTTTCAAGTTAGGTGAAATTCACATAATAAAATTAAGCATTTGAAAGTGAACAATTCTGTAATATTCGATATATTCACAATGTTGTACAAACCCTACCTTTATCTAGTTCCAAATAATTTTCTCACCCCAGAAAGAAACCCTGTACTCAGTAAGTTGTTACTCATTTCTCACTCCCCCAGCCCCTGATAACTACAAATTGTCTTTCTGTCTATGGGGTTACCTGTTCTGTATATTTAAATAAATGGAATCATTCCATATGTGATCTTTTGTGTCTAGCTTCTTTCACTTCAGTTTTTTTTTATACACATGTGGTGAAGCAAGTTAATTGCATTATTAGTTTATTATTTCTTGGTGATCATAGATTAATTTGCTAGCAGAATCTTTTATTGATTTTTGCATATAACAATACTGTGAACTCTTTTAAAATAAAAGATATACTAAACAAAGATGAGAAAAGTTAAAATAATTTTTGGTGAGATTAATAATATTGTTGATTAGTTGCTGAGAAGTGGTTACATGTGTTACTGTGAGTACAGTTAATACTGCTCATATTATTCAGCCAGAGAAATAATATCTAATTACCAAGAGGTTACATAAAGTAACAAAAATAGTAAATGATCTTATATGAAGGGATAAATAAGTTTTGTTATACAGGAAAGAATACTTGATACTGATCTAACTTTGTAATATTATGAGTTTTATTGCAGAGGATGTTACCAATTCCCATTAACATTTATATATGACCTTAATTTTTAAAATATTTTGAAATGGAAAAAGCTTTTGTAAATTCATATTAATGTGGCACATTAGGGGCTTTAACCTGTTACCAAAAGAGATAAATAAATTGACATAATTTTTATACATATTAAATCAGCTTTGTCTCTCTACTTGAAGGCATCAAGATAATAAAATGATCAATATGTACATTAGATCCGACTGTACTTTCTATCAGTTATCTGTACTGCTTAAGAAGAAGCATTGAAAAGAGTTTAATAAACAAATGAATTTTGTTTCAAAAGGCAGACTATTCTCACATGATTCTTAAAGATAATTCAGGCTTCAGATGGATAAACTGATTTTTTAAAATATATCTGTTGCACAAGATTTTAGAATTGCATGGAAGTAGGGCATCTTGCAAGCTAGAGGGGTACTCTTTGAGAATGGTAAAATACTAATAAGTCTGATTCATATTCCAGTGCCACTCCTCTGTTGAGCTAATTGAAGATAAGGATTTTTCCTTTGAAAATGAGTTTAAAAGTTTTTAATGCAACAAAAAGGATATTAGGAAACTTGGCTTTTAGTCTAGCTTTGCTGTAACTATCTATAGAACAAAAACTTCTCCATGTATCTAATTGTAAATTCTGGAAATAGCACCTGTATGCCCAATTACTTGTGCATTCAGTAAATATTTATTGAACATCTAATACATGAAATGTGTTGGTCTGACCAAGACAGGTAAACTCCTTCATCTATGGTGCTTACATTCTAATTGGAAGGAAAAGAAACAAAGAATAAACATGTAAACATATAATATCAGAAATTTAAGTACTGTGAAGAAAGTGTGAGATGGGATAAAAGGTGACAAGGGTAGATTTAATGGTCAATGAAGGCTGTCCTGAAGAAGTAATTTTTAAGCTGAGATAACAAATGAAAGACCCCTGTTGCAAAAACAAGTTTAGAATATTCAAGGAACATAGTAAAATGTGGAGTGAGAGAGTGGTAATATATGACATCAGAGAAGTAGGCACAGATCAGTTCTACCAACTGCATTTTAAAAAAATTTGTTAAATTTGTTGGGGTGACATTGGTTTGTAAAATTATATAGGTTTCAAGTGTACATTTTTATTACACATCATCTATATATTGCATTGTATGTTCACCACCCAGCATCAGTTTTCCTTCCAGGTGATAGATTTTTAAAAAAAACTTTGTTGAGATATAATTGACATAGAATAAACTGCATGTATTATTTTCTGAGGGCTGCCATAATAAATGAGATTGTGTCTTAATTTCTCTTTCTGATATTGCATGGTTTGTGAATAGAAATGCCACAGATTTTGGTATATTAAGTTTGTATCCTGCAACAATACTGAATTCAATTATTCTAACAGTTTTGTTTTGTTTTGTTTTGTTTTTGTTGTTGTTGAATCTAGGGTTTTCTATATATAGTCTGATGTCATCTGCAAACGGTTTTAAAATTTGCTTCTGCCTTTCTGATTTGGTTATCTTTTCATTCTTTTTTTCTGCCTAGTTTCTCTGGTTAGGTCTTTCAATATAATGTTGAATAAAAGTGGTGAGAGTGGGCATCCTTGTCTTATTTATGATCTGAGAGGAAAAGCCTTCACCTTTTTGCAATTGAGTATGTTAGATGTGGATTGTCATCTATGGTCATTATTATGTTGTACATTCTCTTTATACCCACCTGGTTGAGAGTTTTCATCATAACTGGATGTTGATAACTGTCAAATACTTTTTCTTTATATATTAAGATGATCATATCATTTTTATCCTTCCTTTTGCTAATGTGTGTCAACATTGATTGATGTTGAACCATCCTTACATCCCTAGAATAAATCCCACTTGATCATGGGGTATGATCCTTCTAATGTATTGTTGAATTTGGTTTGCCACTGTTTTGCTGATAATTTTTACATGTATGTTCATCAAGGGTGTTAGCCTGTAATTTGTGTGTGTGTGTGTGTGTGTGTGTGTGTGTGTGTGTGTGTATGGTGTTCATGTCTTGTTTTGATACCAGGGTAATGCTGGCCTTGTAAAATGAGTTTGAAAGTGTTCCCTGCTCTTCAGTTTTTTTGGAGAAGTTTGAGAAGAAAAGGTATTAAATCTTTGAATGAGTGGTGGAATTCACCAGTGATGCTGTCTGGCCTAGACTTTAGTTTGTTGGGAGGTTTTTGATTAGTGATTCATTCTCTTTACTAGTAATCAGTCTATTTTCTATTTCTTCATAACTCACTCTTGGAAGGTTGTATATTTCTAGAAATTTAGCTATTTTTTTCTAGGATGTCTGATTGTTTTGCCTTTAATTGTTCACAGTAGTCTCTTATGATCTGTTGTGTTTCTGTGGTATCAGTTTCAATGTCTCCTCTTTGATTTCTAATTTTATTTATTTGAGATTTCTCTTTTTTTGTGTGACAAACCTAATAAGCGTTTGTCAATTTTGTTTACTTTTTGAAACATTGAGCTCTTAGTTTTATTGATCTTTTCTATTGTCTTTTTAGTCTCTATTTTATTTCTGCTCTGATCTTTGTTATTTCCTTTTTGCTACTATCTTTAGGCTTCATTTGGTCTTTTTCTAGTTCCTTTGGTTATAAAGTTAGGTTGTTTACCTGAGGTGTTTTTTATGTTTGTTTGTTTGTTTGCACCTCTATTGGTATGAATGGCCCTCTTAGGATCACCTTTACTGTATCCTATAGATTTTAGTATGTTGTATTTCTGTTTTCATTTGTTTCTAGGTATTTAATTTCTCCTTTTTTATCTTCAATGACCCTTTGGTTGTTCAGGAGCATAGTGTTTGTTTAGCCTTCACTTTTTTTTGTGTTTTTTCCAGCTTTTTTTTTTCTTTCTTATAATTGATTTCCATTTTCATACCGTTGCGGTTGGAAAAGATGCATGATATGATTACTATCTTCTTGAATTTATTGAGTTTTGTTTTTTGGTTTAACATGTGACCTGTCAGGGACAATGTTCCGTGTGAGAAGGATTTGTAATCTGCTGCTTTGGGTGGAATGTTGTATGTCTATTAAGTGCATCTGCATCTGGAATAATGTCAATTAAGGCCCATGTTTCATTATTAATTTTCTAGATGATCTATCCATTGGTGTAAGTGGGGTGTTAAAGCCCCCTACAATTATTGTAATGCTATCTCTATTTACATCTTTTTATATTGTGTTACATTAACTAAATATTGTAGCTATGGTTATTCTCAACAGCTCTTTCTTTTACCTTACATGCTAGAGTTCAATATGATTTGCATATTCTTCAGCTCCAGAATTTGTTTTTCTTTTTTATGATTTCTGTCTCTTTGTTGAATTTCTCATTTTGTTCATGCATTGTTTTCCTGGGTTCATTGAGTTGTCTATCTGTGTCCCCTTGAATCTTACTGAGCTTCTTTAAAATAATTAATTCAAAATTTTTTAGGTTACTTGCATTTTTATTTCTTTGGCATCAGTTACTGGAAACTTACTATGTTTCTTTGGTGGTGTCATGTTTTGATGTCCTTTGTCCACTAATTCTATTATCTGTGCCATTTCTGGGTCAGTTTTAATTGATTAATTTTCTCTTCATTATGAATTGTATTTTCCTATTTTTTTGCATACCTAGTCATTGTTTTATTGAATAGCACTTATTGTGGATTATACCTTTTTGGATGTCAGACATTGTCGCATTGCTGTAAATGTTCTTCAAATTTGTTCTTTGACTCAGTTATGTTACTTGCAAATGGTTGATCCTTTTGGATCATGCTTTTAAGCTTTATTAAGCAGGGCCAGAATGGCATTTACTCTAGGGCTAATTTATCCTCACAACTGAAACAAAAACTCTTCTAAGTATACTTCCTGATTTTCTGTGAGTTAGGAAATTTTCCACTGTTGCTGGTTGAAGCAAGCCCTACGCCTATTTCTGTGTGAATCCCAGCACTAGTCTCTTTAATCATTTGAGGTATTTCTTTCCCAGGCCTCATCTGGTTTCCTCACATGCATGAGTTTATCATTTTTCAGCTAAGTACTCAAAGAGATCCTCTGCAAATTTCCAAAATATCTCTCTGTAGTTCTCTCCACTCCAATACTCTTACCTGTGAACTCCAGGTGCCTTGGGCTTCATGGACTCCCAGGTTCATCTCCTCAATCTGGGGACGCGTTTGGCCTCTGCCTTGATACCCTTCCCTGCACCATAGGACAGAAACTTTCTTCTGGCAGTAAGCTGTAGTCCATTTTTTGTTTCCTGTCTTTTGGGGATCACTTTCCTTCATTGCCTAATGTTCAATGTGTGTAGAACCATTGTTTCGTGTATTTTGTCCTGTTTATAGTTATTTGAGATGCAAGAGTATATCCAGTCCGGAAGTGAAAGTTCAGTTTGATTAGATTCTTTTAACAGTATGAGATCAACTACCCGAGAGACCCCATTACTTAAATGTATGATATTTTTTATAGTTATTCTAGTAGTAGTCCAAATGTATGTAAGTTACCTATTATGAATATATATATTTCCCGGGGATATGTATATAAATCTGCTGGAAACTAAGTTCATGAATCAATCAATATACAACAGAGGCACTACTTCCATTAGAAACAAACATCTAACATTCCCACAGTTACTGTAGTCTTTCATGAAACAGTTTCAGCTTGGCATCCTTATTTTCACTTTATCTGTTTTTAGAGTTCTTCTTTTACTACATGGTAGCTCATATTCCCAAGATTTGGGGGCCTTTGGAATCATTATCCCTGGGATATATCCCAGGTTCTTCTTTGACCTCTTCATCTTGCCTCTAGGGAGACTTACCTGTACCAGGTCTCATTTTTGTTTTTTTCATTAACTTTCATTAACAGTAAAGACTAGGATAAACGAAGACTACTGGAGTTGAAAATAATCTATAATAATACACATATTTTATTGAGCATCTATCATGTGTCAGACTTTCTCTCATTCTCTAAAACCCTGTGAGGAAGGCCTTAGGGACTCAGGGTAGGCTTTGCAGTTAAGTTGGGTGAGGTGAGGCATGGAGTGAGGGATCAGGCACCTATTCCAGGTAGAGGGAATGACATATGAAAGCACGTGGAGGTTAGAGAGTGTGAGACTAATGTGAGGAGCTCAGTTCCATTTGGCCGAAGAACACGGGACAAAGAGTAAAGAAGAAGAGGTAGAGGTGCGAGATGGAGAAAGATTAGACATATAAAATACAATAGACTGTGAGAGACTTTGTAAATGGTACTGAGAATTAGGACTTTTTTTCTGAGGGCAATGGAAAATTCTCATCGAACTTTTGGCATATTTTGTTACAGTGAAGCAAATGGATTGAAATGGGTAAAATTGAATGATAGCTATGGAGACGGAGAAAAGTATATGTTGGTTTCAAAAATTCAGTAATTATTTATTCATGCACTCCTTTAGCCATTTATGCATTCAACAACTGTAGTGACTGCCTACTATGTACTAGGCACTGTGACTAACTAGTTGTTAAATAAACAAGTGTTGAGTTCTTATAAATTAGCCGTCATTTATTGAACACTTATATGCCGACCCTGTTAAGTGCTCTACATAAACAGTGATGTTACCTTTAAGTAGATGAAGACACTGAAGTAAAAAGAGCTCAAGCAGATCAATATCATAAAGCTAGTAAATGGCAGAGCCAGGATTTGATCTCAGATCAGTTTGACACCCTGCCAGATTTGCTCATTTACTTAAATGACTATTGCTTCACATGTAAATTTTATGTATTATTTTTTAATCCAAAGAAAAACAATAAATTATATTCAACTAATTATTATTATTATTATTATTATTATTTTTAAGCAGCAATATATACTCATATGCCAATCTTTCAGGATTTCCATAAAGAAGCTGCCTTTGCTTTTAGGTGAGCAGTAATTTTATTTATCTCTAAATGAGTACTTAGGTAAAATTTGGAGCACTCAAGCCCAAAGTAAATTGTCATTCCCATGTCTTAGATGATAAGTTTTTTTTTTCTCCTTCTGTATATATCCTTGTTAGTATTAATAAAGATTACTGAAGGATATATTTAAAAGAGTAATTTTATTTTGAAATAGGAGAGAGGAAAATTTATGCTGCAATAATGTAAGAGTTTCCAGAGGAAGGTGTTGTGAAAATGTTTATCTAAACACATTTTATTTGGGGTTCAGTATGAATTTTCAATAGATGTTTTCAGATAAGGAAGCAGTAATTCAAACGCCATTATATAAACAAGAAGATCAGAGAGGAATTATCCTAAAGGGTATAAAATGAACCGAGAGCTTTTAGTCTGAGTCAATGCAGCATCAGCTCACCAATGCAAAGTAAGGTAGGTGTCTACACTGAGAAGGCTTTGTGAAAGGAGATGTTCTTATTCTAACTGTTTTTACTTTCACCATCTCAGCATTTATTCAAAAAGGGCAAATGCTGAGCGATGATTTGCTTGAACAGGCTCTAAGAATTTTAATTATTGCTCCAAAATAGTTCAGTGTTGGGTGAAGTTGGGTGAACTACATACATAGGATAAGAAAAAATTCCATTGGCTTAAAGGAACAACTTTTATTTCCCTGATGAAAGGTAATTGATGTTCATGGCCTTCTCTTCCTATTTACGTTTTGATTTAAATATTTTTGTCAATTAGATAATCTGTTCATTAAATCCTATTGATTACTAATGCTATCTTTGATGATAATATACTTCTGAGAAAACTTAAATTCAATTTTGAGGACCCACGGGGTAATTCACTCTGTGTTATTTTAGGTATTTAATAGCTAAATGAGCTTGGATAGTGTCCGGTGCACACACCTGCCTTATAGTATATTTTGCTCTCTAGAAAAATCCAGGAAAGTTCCTGGATTGTTTCTATGGTGGGTGATTGATTTTTTTTTCATAGTGCAGTAAGGGATTTGGAGAGAAATGATTGGTGAAAGAAATTAGTAGAGCAGAAAGAAATGTGCTTTTTAAGAATAAAGGTAGTTAGAGCAAAAGAAAAAAAAAAGAGAGAAAAGGTGGAGTAAGGCTCAAAAGAAAGAAGATATCTTAGAATAAGGAAATGCATTGGAAATGTAGACATGTATACAGGTCTTGCCGCTGAGAAAAGCGTTTCTCATTATTTAGGGCCTGAAATCATGCCTTTTTTGTTTAGCTGCTGAGTAAACAACTTAGAGGCAATTAAGTTGCAGAGATGAGAATCCAGGTGATAAAGGAGGAATTGTGGCAGATCTCACATATAAAAAACCTTCAAGGAATGCTTGAATGTGCAACATTTTATTTAAAAGAGTTCACCAGAAAACCCTTCCTAGTGGGTTAGTTCATTTCCTTGTTTATACAGAAGAAATTTTTAATAATTGTTGGTTTTAAAGTCATAATTTGGACTCTTTCAGAAAACTTAGAACAATACGTGTTTTTATTATTAGTGTTCATAACTTATTTCTTCCACTAGACTGCCAACCCTTGAGGTCAAAGACCATAGCTTATGCATTTTGTATATCTCAGTGCCTGGTTCAAATGCTCAGTGTATGTTTATCTAATTTATCTACAATTCTCAGTTCTCATTCTAGGGGTGGGAGACTGGTTAGAAAGACCACCAATCTCTGGAAGTTGACATTTAAAGTATATTCCTGCTAGCTCTTGGAATGTAGTTTTAATTTTTTTCTTATAAGTTAATTGAAGACAGCATTCTGATTAACTGAGACTTGAGTCTATGAAATTTCAGTTAATGGAGGTTTTAGTATATGCAGCCTAAAGATATTACTGGAATAGACAGACTTGAGAAAATCTTGATACATTTTTGATGATTGAATAAAAATAGGTAGTGAATTATAATTTATTTACTATACCAAGCAAGCAGGTTTGTATTCAAAGATAACAACACTGCTTCATTAAGATGTACATTTTCTTTTTTGATAATGATACTTGAGAAAGAAAAAAAATCTAAATATACCTAGCTAACTGTACAATATTTGTAAAATGAAAAAGTATTCTTAATCTTTGAAGTGATCAACTTGCATTAAAAAATCTGAAACTTGATTAGCTGGTCTGACATAAAATAAAAAACCTTCAAGAAATGCTTGAATGTGCAACATTTTATTTAAAAGAGTTCACCAGAAAACCCTTCCTAGTGGGTTAGTTCATTTCCTTGTTTATACAGAAGAAATTTTTGATAATTGTTGGTTTTAAAGTCATAATTTGGACTCTTTCAGAAAACTTAGAACAATACGTGTTTTTATTATTAGTGTTCATAACTTATTTCTTCCACTAGACTGCCAACCCTTGAGGTCAAATAATTATGTCAGAACATTATCCATCCAGATCATCATGATGCCCAATTGATATTTAGCAAACTGTCCCATCAGACAGGCTCTATTGAGATACATGTTCTCCTCCTGCCTGAGGCACAGTCGATCCCGTGGTGTCTTCCATGCAGCCAAAATGTATTTTCCTTTCCTGGCTAACCCACAGTGGATCTGTCATCCTTGATTATATTACTCTCATTGTGTCAACTTATGTTTTTTTGCATCTGTAATCTTTTTCAGATGCTGAGTTCTATACAACTTCTGAGTAATGTAATTTTTTAGTTGCCCTATCCTACTTCTTTCAACCTTAAAAGATTGCCCATTGAATGAATTGTTTTATACTTAGTTGTCACATGTCTCTGCCCCCTTTCTGTTGTGGTGTCTCAGGCTTGCCATTTCCCTGCCCAGTGGAGCTAAGTGGTGCTTGCCAGTAGGATCTTACTATGTGAGCTCCTACGCTGCGGGGTATGTGGAGTATGGGCACATCTAGTGCATAAAGAAAAATTATTGAGGGTATTAACTATGTAAAAACCCCTAATATAGTGTATAGGACAAAGTAGGCATTCGATAACTTATGTAGTTATACGTACATGTTATTAAAATTATATATTTTAAGCTCCTTCCAAATGTCCTTTCTGAATGCCCTAAAGGATACATCTAATAGATTCTTTAATTTTATCTTGGATTTAGCATGAGCGCTCTCTTCCTGATGTCCATGCTCTTCGGCCTTGCATGTGGGCAAGCAACATCTTTTTGTATTCCAACCGAGTATACGATGCATGTTGAAAGGAAAGAATGTGCTTTTTGCCTAAGCATCAATACTACCATCTGTGCTGGATATTGTATGACACGGGTATGTAGTTCATCTCACTTCTTGTAGCTGTAAATTATATAGATAAACCTAGATACAGTCATTTCTATCCACAAAAGAAATGGGATAAATCCCAACCTCATTTCCCAAATGTAATGGTTATTGTCTCCGTAGAGGTAGAGTTCACAGGTTACAGTATTACAGATAATTATATAACAGCTTACTCCCATACTTTATTTAAACTTTATCTTGTTCCCATGATCAAAAACAAAAAGGTGTGTGTGCCACTTTTGTCTCCATGGGATTCAGAGAAGATGTGTCGAGTTGGTATCGGGGAGTGGGGCTAAGGAATCTTCCCTCAAGACCTATTTGTGACAAAGGAACGAATATAAGTGAATTAATTCTTATTTGTTTCCATTATCTCTGTACCCTAAAGTCCTATCACACTGTGCTCCTTTTTCTGTTCTTTCCTCAGGATATCAATGGCAAGCTATTTCTCCCCAAATATGCTCTGTCCCAGGACATTTGCACATATGGAGACTTCCTGTACAAGACTGTAGAAATACCAGGATGCCCACGCCATGTTGCTCCTTATTTCTCCTATCCTGTAGCTGTAAGCTGTAAGTGTGGCAAGTGTGATACTGACTATAGTGACTGTGTACACGAGGCCATCAAGACAAACTACTGTACCAAACCTCAGAAGTTCTATGTGGTGGAATTTTCTATCTAACTTCAATAGCGATGTAATTTGCAATTCAGTTAAATGTGTTTACCTGGAATAAAACTAAAAACATGTCAACATGTTTCACAACACATTGTGTACATTTTGAGTACTATTTCATCCATATCCATACTCATGTGTGCATTAGAGAGCTTACTTAGAGGCCTTAGAAGATAAGGTGACTGAAAAAGCCTTTGGAGCTCATATGAAGGATGATTTCCACACGAAAGGGCGGAGAGCAGGTAAAATGGAAAACAGGGACATGAAATATTCATGAAAGCTATATTCATGAAAGCCAGCCTTGAGCAAGCTCTCTTAATAGAGGGCCACAGTGTTTGTTTTGACATAGAAAATGAATGTGGGAGTACTACAGAGTTATAAGGAAAGGTCATGTGATCAGAAGCTGAAGGGACATGTGGCATTAGGTACCAGTTAGGTTTGAACATTAGACTTTGTACTCATCAATCACATATTATCTGTATTTGATATATAGTTTTCAAAGGGGATGTTATAATCCTGCAGTTTATGGTGTCCATGCTATCAAGTGATCTGAGAACCCAGAGCCCCAGATTAATGTTTGGAGATCATGCTAATATCAACTTCCAAAGGACTGGAGTGGAGGTGGAGAGGAAGGGATATGTCAAATTTGCAATATAGGACTTTGTCCTAGTCATTGAAATGCACAGGCTGAAACTTCACCGAAACTCATGAAACAGTGTATTCTAGTCTAAGAACTATTCTCCTTAATTTAATTACCGTGGTGGTCTGACTTATGAAAGTTACACCCCCGAAGCCTAGAAAAGAGGCCACGATCATTTTACATGTGGAAGTCTAAATCCTTTGAAGTCGTTCAAGTAATAGGAGACAGTGTCCAGCATTTGTACCAAAAACAACTTGTGTTGTTTTGACTTTTGATATTATGAAATACTAGTATGATTAGGAAAGATTTTAGAGGTGGGTGAGAGTGCTAAGGGATTTAATGGAGTAGAATCATCCTAAATTCTAATCTAAACCTTCATCGATAGTGAAGCCCTGTTTTCCGGTAAATGTGCTTGGTAAGCGGCTGCTTGTTTGTGTTTTCCTTCCTTAGGTCCTCTGTCATGAGAGTTTGGTTTCAACAGATACTTGAAGTGAGACAGACCCAGTATCCTGCACACTTGACCTCAAAAAGATGCTTTACCCTGTATTTGTCCATTTCTCTCCATCCCAACTGCTCCCATCAGGGTGTCAGCAGGACCAGTTGGCTTTGTTGTATCCCACTGTCACAGGTTGTGTTCAGCTGGGAATTTTGGAAATGCTGGCATGCTGACAGTGTCCAGGGGTGTGGTGAGGTGGTGTGGATGGATTCGTTTCAAACCCATGCTCTGCCAATGCGGAGGGCATAGTTGTACGTTTATATACACAGTCAGGAACTCGGATTATTTTTAACCTTAATATCTGCAGTTAGTATTAGCATGGTCTCCAAACATTATTGTAGAACTTTGGGCTCTCACGTTATGTGACAGCATGGACACTTAAAGCTGCAGGCTTACAGCATCCCCTCTGAAAAGTGTGTATCAAATGCAGATATTTGATTAATGAGTAAAAAGTCCAATGTTCAAGCCTAACTGGCACTAAGCACATACAACTTTCATGGAATCTGAAAAATATTTACCAAGGACTTGAACTATGGGAAGGCTGAGAGGCTTAGGGAAGCCCCTTGTAAATAGACAAGCTCAGAAGACACTACTCACGTGGGCTCCTCAGCCTGATGGGAGGAGGCTAGACATGGCAATGGGTGTGGTGGGCCTGCGCCGCCATGGGCTACAGAACCCTGGAGGGACCTAATTATAACAATAGGTAATATTCATTTGTTGCCAGGTGTACTAAGCACTTTGTTAGTTATTTCTTTCCATTTAAATTTCTTCTATTTAATGTAAATAAAACTATCATAAATTACACAGAAAACAAAAACAACGGAGCTTTGAAAGGATTTCAGGCACATTAGCTAAAAACTATGAAATCAGCATTGATTTTGCTTTTGCAACATTCAGGGTATGTTACTTTTATTCTTCATGCTCCCTGGGTCCCCAAAAGATAGCCATCTAATCAGTGGATTCCCGCAATGTATTTAGCCTCCGTTGTTATATTGACAATACCAACAAAATGATTAACATTTTGCATTGGTGGAGTCTTTTTACCTCTCAGTAGGATACCTACATGATATCTTACAGGTACATTTTATAGAAAAAAAAAAAGAGTCATGTTGAAAGAAAGTAGAAGCCTTTGTCTTTCTTAAAATATACCTTAACACAAATTTGATTCTGATGAGTCCAAACTAAGGGGATGTAGTTAATTGACTATCTCCCAGGGCCTGTAAGAGCTCCCTTCTCGTGGAGGGGAAAAATGAGGTTCCTAACATGGAGGGGTTGCTGCTCAAAGGGATGTCAAGGGAGCAGTGAACTGGGACAGTCACGGTATTCCTCCTGAATTCCCATCTGCTGCCCCTGGGGCAAGAAAGCCATGTTTTACCCAAGACATGGAGGGTGCCTCTTCCTTTTAACCTTTAATAAACTTGCTTCAGAAGAAAAAATATGCTGTCTCCTTCACTGCCATTGGCCCATGAGCCTTGTTCTCACCAAGCCAGACTGATTAGCACCGCTCCCAGGGGAAGGAGAGCAGCTAACACGGATGTCTGCACTGGGACTACATTGGACCCTGTATCAGTGTGCAATTTCACAGATTAAACCATGGGTAACAAAGGAACTATTCTGGGGAAGAGGTGTAACTTGGGTGAAACAATATGGATTGAACTGGAACTATGTGCAATCAAAGTCCTTACGGTATGGCCTTTAAGTCCAGCTCCCAACGCTAATACTATATAAGGGTTACCAGTCTTTCCTTTTCTCATCGCTTTGTTTGGGTTGATTGGTGGTTGGACCTTTAGATGAGTTGTGTGAAGGTGCATGTGAAGATACAATAGGATTTTAAGATAAATCAAAGAAGCGATTCTAGTACATAGAAAATTTAATTTGAAATAACTTAAAATATTTCATCAAGAAGATGTAAATCAGTATCTTGGCACCAGATGCTTAAGAAAATGTTTGAAAAAAAAGGAAGAAAATGTTTGGGTCTGACCCTAGATTAGTTCAGGTAAACAGATGTAACCAAAAATTTTTATGTCTGTGTGTGTCTGTACACATACACAGTATACATGTGTGCGCGCGTGCACGCGCGCACACACACACACACACACACACACACACTGAAGTTATATATGTATTCAAGAGATATATTTTCAAGATATATAGGAATTCAAGATATATCTATATTCAAGATATATTTAAATCTACTCTTACTCATATTCAAGATATATTTAAATCTACCCTCACTCAGAGGTGCTATTTTCTAATTTTACTCATGGCACATATTTTGTGAAAAATTACTCCTAAAGTGGCACATTAATCATACATAGAACAGATATCTACTCTTCCACTTTTCACTATTGAGTCTTCTTTAAGGTTGTTGATTCAGATAGAGGATGAAACTCACTTTTGTTGAGTCAGAGATGTGTCTGAGCTGGAAGAAACCTGAGTATGCACTTGGGCCCTTTGCTTGTCTTCAGGCGGACAGATGGACTAAAGCCACCAGGAGAGATGGGCCATTCGGTCCTTTGCTTAAAAGGTTCTATTTCTCAACCACCGGGGTACAAACATCTGCTCCATGAAGTGACTGACTTAAAATAATACTTTGATTAGCTATGGACACAGTAAAATAGCCACGCACAACTAAATCTTTTTGCTTGCTTCCAATCTTCACTCTTTTTTTTTTTTTTCCTAGAAAGCTTCCTCCCAGGTCAGTAGCAGTAGCAAGGATGGCAGAAGGAGAATTGCGGTCTCTGTGGGAGTGAGACTATCTGAAACAGGGTCAGCCTCAGCAAACTGTTTGTAAACGCTTCTTGGAAGTGCACACTTTCCTTTAGTGCACCTCCAGATTTGTGTCCTCACGTGGGTGTACAGACTTACTCGGGTTGCTGGAGTCCCCCATACTTTCACTTGTGTGTGGGCTTTTAAAGTATAATTTTAAAAGTCCCTCTGATTTATTAAATGTACTGTTGTTAAAAATGGACAAATATGTCAATTTAAATCCTGATTTTGGGTTTACATACCTAAAGTAAAGCATCAAGACCATAAAGGAATATGAAAATTGTATTTTCATGAGGGACTTGCACAGAAAACAACCAGATTTCTGTTGTGTGTGTGGAAGTATTTTTGTTTCCTTAGGTTGTCTCTGTTGTGTGCACATAGCCAAGAGAAGATGCTTATCTTTGTTTATTTTGGTTTGGCCAAGGATCTTCAAGATACAGTATTTGAATTATGAAGGATTCTGTTATATTTATTTTAAGTGGTTAAAACTGTAGCTTTAATCCATGAAGAAAAATTCTCTAGGTGAATAAATATGAAAAATACAAAAAAAAAAAAAAAGAGGGAGAGAGAGAGAGGAATATATAAACTAAAGTTATGAGGTATTTCAAAGACACAGTGCCAGTAAAAACTGTCTTCCTCACAGTTTGCAATGGCTGGGTCTCTTACTGTGGTCTTCCTACCCTTGCTTATATTTGGAGAAACACAGGAAAGGTTGAGATAAGAAGCCCTTTTGTGGATGTAAGGGTTGTAGTAGTTCAGAGCAGAGTCAGAAAAGGAAAGTAATAAAGCCATATTGAAGTGTTTTTATATAAAAAGAACAAAAATGTTTCCTTAAAACTCGTTGAAGTTTTGTGTTTTTTTTTTTGTTCTAAAAACACTCACTTTTATAGAGCATATGATTGTCTGTGTGACCACTCTTTCCAGAGGGAGGTTTTTGTTTTTAAATACTAGGAAAGTATGACTTATTCAAATGAGATTTTCCATGGTATATTTAGTTTTACAGATGTGTTTAGTTCTAAAACTGTGGTTTACTGTATTCTAGGGAGAGCCTGTATATAAAAAAAAAAATCCCAGGAAACCCTTACACTCTACTCAGATGTAGTCAATTTTAACATTGTGCCGTGATCTCTCAATTCCTATAGCTTATTGCTTCTAATATCTAGAAATCCCTGAATTCTGGGGTTAGAGTCTGAGAAAGTGATCCATTATTATTATTATTTTTTGAATAGCCAGGTTTTTCAAGTTTATCAGAATTTTTTATCTTTTTCTGAGATTTAAATATGTTGCTCCTGTCACATAACAAGAATCAGGAATTCCCATCCAGCAAACCAGTTTCATTCTGTATCATGCACAGACCCCAAGCTCGCAGACCTCACACGACTCTGCTCTCGGTCAACATACATAGGTATTCACTCCAGAGGCAGACCAATAAGGAGCCACACATACATACATGTGCAAATGTACAAGTGACAGCAAATTATTCTAGATCCCAATGTCCTTTGAATATTAAAAATGAACCAGGAGACAGCTCCTGTGGCATTTACATGAAAGCTCTAGATTGCATTTTTCATGTACAAGTAGCTTCATATCACATCTCGTGAGTTCCGTATTGCACAGCAGAGGACCATGCTAAATATCATGCCAAAGATCTGAAACAGAAGGAAGCACTTATTAATGATTTGCAAATGATAAAAACTGATAAAAAGGTCAGCAAATTGCTTGTGTGCCTAACTCAACAAATAATTACAACCAATAATTACTGTTGTTTTTGCGCTACACATGTGCTACTTAATTATGGCTACTGGTTAAAGACTTCTGTATTAACTCTGCTTAAAATGCAGTCCTACTTTATTATTGCTAAATAAAAAATAACAAGGCTCAAGAAAAGGGCTCTATTTCTAGCTTATCACACAGTTCTTAACAATTGTAGAAGACGAATCATACGCTACTGGTTTGGGAATTTTATATTTCAGGTTAATCCCTGATCTCTTATATATTTATTTTGAAAAGTGTTTATCACTACGAGTTGTTTAAATGTCCTTATGTTCTAAGTTGTTGAAAAGCTTTGAATTTTTGCAGCAGTGACCACATAGTAATAAGTGGAGCATCTCTTCACTTCCAGCCCATTTTAAAGTCTAAATGACGCTTCACTATTCAACTCAATAGTTTTGCCAAAGCATAAACTGACGTGTTTGAGCTATGATATTACCAATGTCTTCTGCCTCTTGGATGCTTCTTTGAGAAGCCAAATAAATACTTGGCAAAATCAATAGCCACTTATATGGTTTGAATAGAAGGGTGCCAAAAGGTCCTCGTCCTCAGTCATGTCCACCACAATTTTGCAAAGCCCGTGGAATGCTATCTGTGGGCACCAAGTTTTTAAACTACTGTCCATTTGTATTTAAAGAAATCAGTACCATAACTCTCCGGTTGTCTTCCCAATCCCATCCTGCATCAGACTAGGGTTTGTAAAGGCTAAATTAAAGCAGACGCACATTTCTCTGTTATTTCAGAAGGAACAAGGTAGACTTCAGTAAGGGAACAGCCAGGAGCAGAGCTCCAAGCTCCTGGCTGATGGAACTCGGTCCCAGTGCGTGGCAGGGGAGACACCTAACGGACATTTGGTTAAGCGATGATGCTGTGCAACTCTCAGCCCTTTGGAAGAACAGAATTAAAGGAGAAACTGCTCGAATCAGCGCCTGAAGGGTGCTGATTCGAGATGGCCACCAGAGGGCATTCCCTGTGGCTGGAAGGTGGGATGCACCCCTACTTCACCTGGGGGTACTCTAAAGGGGTCCCCTCAGAAAGAAGGCTGTCTTGCCACTGCCGTGAGTCAGGGCAGCCGCTTCCAGGAGGCTCATTCGCGGAGGTTATGTAAGAGAATTGTGAGCAGGGTCGGTCTGATACTTCTCTTACGTAGAACCTTCCCAAGTTCTCTGCTCTGAAATGGCAATGCGGCTAGCCCCGGAGCAGGGGCCTGAGAGGTGCCACTGGATTGGGAGGCCCTCAGCAGAGTGTTTTCGCGCACTGCCCCGCCCCTCTGCGCTGTAAACACAGAAGAGAGGAGGGGCGCTGCCTGTCCCGAGAACTGCCACTTCATGCATTTCCTTGCAATTCCCATTGCTCTTGCTTCAGCTTAGGCCCTGAAGTAATCTGCAGGGAGGGCTGCAGCATTCGAACTGTCTTGGCATTAGCTGTCACCACTCACCCCTGCACAATGGCAATCACCTCTTCTCTGACTGCAATCTTGCTTCCCTCTAACTGTCCTCCTGACCCTCCCGGGCTCCCCTCTCCCTGCCTTAGGGATGAAGCCCACACTCTCAAAAGGACACACAGAGACCTCAATTACGTGGACCCTCACACCCTCTCCATGTTGTCTCTTGCTTGCCACCCCCTCCTGCCCCTACCGATTCCTGCATACTCTTCTCCTGCACCAGCTCCAGGGCTGGGCTTCACACTTCCACACACGCAGTTCCCTTTGCCTGGATTCTGGGTGTGGACACGCAGCTTGTACGTAGTGCTGGCTTCTATTGGATGCTATGTTCCAGAAACTCTGTATGAATTCATTTCTAACGATACTTGATATGTATTACCCCATTTGATCTTCACAATAATCTTATGAGGTTGGCACATTAAAATCATTTCACAGGTGACGGAATGGAGATGTAGAGAAATGAAGAACCCTTCCCACGATCCCAGGGCTTGGAAGTAGTGAAGCTAGGAGTTGAATCCAGACAGGAGTGTGATACCACAGCTCATACTATTAAGCACAGTGCTGTGCTGCCTCTGCCATCATAGGTGAGAGAGATAACTCGATGTGTTATTTTAAATTTCTAATAGTAGGGAGATACCCAGAATTGAAAATCACTTGCCTAATTTAAGCTTGGTGGTTTTAAAGTGGGGAGTTATTACAATGATAAAGTCAAGGTCAATTTTGTATCATATTTTAGAGAGCTAAGTATCAATGTATCTAATTAGCTCTGTTCTCAGAAGATGTCCTGCCAACAAATGCCTTTTGTCTTTTAGGAGAAATCTCTCAAGATACTATCATCACACTTGAAGAGAAGTAAGATGCAAAGGTTCAAGGCTTCTTAGAGGGGCAAAAAAGGTATGTTCTGGAACTCTCTCACCGTAAAACCTG
Source organism: Lyroderma lyra (assembly GCA_004026885.1). Classification (NCBI taxonomy): domain Eukaryota; kingdom Metazoa; phylum Chordata; class Mammalia; order Chiroptera; family Megadermatidae; genus Lyroderma; species Lyroderma lyra. The sequence continues at coordinate 89,917 of PVJL010005609.1, forward strand.
CAATTCCAATCCCAACAATCCCGATAAGCTGGAGCTTATCACTGATTATGGTCTCAATTTCATCGATGCAATTCTGTTTGGAAAAAACAAAGTCAGGAATAACAACTGATGGTACATTAGTCCCCACATACCTGATGCCTGAACCCACGGATAGTACTGAAGCCCACATGCACGTAACTTTTCACATGAAGGAAGCACTACACAGCTTCTCTTCATATATGCACAGCCAGCGTCACCACTGCTGCACTCTGGGGCCGTTATTGAGAAACAGAAAGGGTGACATGAACACAAGCACTGGGACACCGCGACAGTTGATGTGACAACCCAGAGGGCTACTGAGAGGACAAAGGATTGCTTTACATCCTGGGGAGGACAGCGTGGGGCAGTGTGAGATTTCGTCACGCTCCTCAGAAGGGCGTGCAATTTAAAACCGCTGAACTGGTTTATTTCCGCAATTTTCCATTTAGTATCTTTGGGCTCTGCCCACGAGTACCGGAAATCTTGGAGAGTGAAAGCGGGCATACAGAAGCTGACTGTACGTGGGGCTCGTCACCCTGACCCGGCCCCTTCTTTCTCTACATGACACCCTGGGAGAGTTAGTCCACGTCAGCTTCTGCTTGTATTGAAACCATTCCTCTTAGATAGCATCGTTTTGACAACCTTAAAGTAAAATTGTATTTTGAGGGGGAAAAAAAATACAACCCTCTTCTTGTGAAATTTTCCTATTTAGGCCAATGGCGACTCCAGAGCCCTGAAATCTGGCTGAAGGAAGCTATTCCGGGACCTGCGGAATTCAGAAATTTGGGGCCACTTCTTACTTTCCGCACGTAAAAGGTAAACTACCCCTTTGCTTCTGCGTTGTCATTTGTAGTTTGAAAACATTCTACACACTTGACTCAGTTTACTCTGTGAGGTAGGCAGTACCTAGTAAGAAGCTAAAAAGCCTGTACAGACTCAAATGAAACAAAGAAAAGCCAAGTACTGGGGGCTGGAGGGCCGTTCTCTTCCCCCTTTCCCGTGCCCCGCACAGACCCTGCACGGCGGGGCCGAAGACCTTCACGACGGATGCAGAGAGCCTCCGGCTCCTGCTCGCGGTCCTCAGTCCAGGGCTCGGCCCTCCCTGCGGTCCGGCTTCCGGCCGCCCCTCCGACAGCCACGCCAGCTCCAGGAGTCCCTGCCGCGACCCGCACGGCGCGCCTCGTTCATTGCTCGCTCACTTGTTCGTTCAGACGTGTCCTGAGCGTCGACCTTGCTCGGTCACGGGGACGGCGGGGTCGGTGTGAAGATGTGGCGGGGCTTCGCTGGCCCTCGGGGAGCTCCCGGTTCAGGGAGGGACACAGGCCCACGCCGCTGCTGTGGCGCTTCCGCGTGGCCGCGTCCACCTCTCCTGTCGTTCTGCGGGGCCCCTGGGAGCAGGCACTTGGGGTCATCCGTCTTCGCTTCCGCAGTGCCCGCCATGAGGTGGGCGGTCCGGAGACGCTGAGCCCCGTCAGGGGCAGCACCTGCCCGGGGCGCCCCGCTGCTCCCGCCGTGGGTCCCCAGCGCCTCCTGGTCTGCGTGTCTGACCCCTCTCCCTCTGCCCAGCCTGCAAGGCTGTTGTTCTGCAGAGTACGTCCCCTGTCCTTCCTAAACCTAGTGCAGCAACTTCCGCCTGCAGCTCCAAGGGTCCCACGCCGTGTCCTGGGCCCCAGAGCAGATTTTCCAACCGATGCTGGGCGCTTCCACTGCAAGTTCCACTGGCTCCTCAGCGTCAGCACGCTGACCACTGGGCTCACTGCCTTTCCTGCCAAATCTCCTCCTGCCCCGCTCCGTCTCTCGGGATGGGGAAGCCAGAGAGTCCGCCGGGGCCTGCTCCCTCTTCTCTCACGTCCACCTGGTCCCCAGGCCCTGCGTCTGCTTCCCACGTGGCCGTCACCTCTCCGTCCTGCAGCGCAGCCCCGCCCGTGACCAGCTCACGTCTCTGGGCCGACCACGAGGACGGTGGGCTCCCGGTTCCCCGTTCCCCGTCTGCCCCCCACGCTGTGGCCACAGCAACCCCAGGAGAGCGCGATGGCCCCCGGAGCCCGCCGCCGGCCTCAGCCTTAGCGGGGAGCCCAGGCGTGTGGCGTCACAGGGTTATCGGGGGCCCTTCAGGAGTAGGTCCCTCCTCAGAGGACGCACCTCCATGGGGCCTAGGGCTTTCGGCCGCTCCCCAGGGTGGGCACTTCCTCCTGCCTCCGTGCCTGTGCCCTGTGCCCTCTACCTGGGATCCTCCTCCTTTTGTTTGCGTCCTTCAGAATTCATCCTGAGCACGTCTGGGGAGCCCCCTGTGAACCCCCCCCCATCCCGCGCCCCTGGCTAAGTGGCCAGGCGCCCTCCAGTGCAGCCTGCACCCCGGTGACCGCGTAGGGTGGGGGCTCCCTGGCGTGGCTCCGCGGGGGTGTGGGGGGCGAGCCCTCGGAGGCCAGCGGCTGCACCTCGTTCATTTCCTCCAACCCAGAAGGACTCGGTGAGTGTCAGCAGGCGACCGACGGCACAGCTGGGACTAAAGCCTCATCCATCCCTTCACGGGAGCGCCTCAAGCATCACCTCACGGTCCTCGCATTCTCAGCTGTCCCTGTGCTCTCTGCCCACATCACTGCACGACAAACGTCACGACCTTCGAGGCACCAAATCCAACACATTATCTCCAGCCTTCGTGTCCTTGTCCTCTTCCCAGCATTTGACTTTGTGCACAAACCACCTGCCCCCTTGTCTCCCAGGAGCCACTGCCAGTGGGCCCGCCCTGGTTCTGAGTCCCCCGTCCCAGTCTTGCTCTGGTTTCTTGTCCTCGGCCCACCTCTGACCCGACCGTGTGTGCAGCGCCCTCCTGGGGCATCCCCACCCCGGCCTCCGGCTTCGGCCACCACCAATGTGCTGGGATTCCTGCAGCCACATCTTCAGGTCAGCAAGGCCCACGGGCACCAGGCCTGCAGCTGCCATCTGCCCCTGGACCCACTCCTCTCCGGGTACTCACCCTGCTGCACGAGCGAGGCTTCTGCCCAAGCAGAAGTCAGGGCTCGGCTTCCTCCCTTGCTGCCCGCTCCCACCCAGTCTGTTGCTCCCACCCTGGGCACGTGTCTGAGGCCGGGGCTTCCGCTCCCTCCCCACTGCTGTGACTGGCTCCGGCCCCTCATCTAGGTGGCCTCCATCCGTTGGCCTCTCACCTTCTCTTCTCAGCAGAGTGCCAAACCCACGTTAATCCTCTGCTGCCCCAAGCCTCCAGGGGTGAAATCGTGCCTTTGCTGGCCTTTCCAAAAACGTCCCTCACACCCCCAGACCCCAGACCCCATGCCCTGCAGTCCTGGTGGGTCACTCTGCCGATGCCTCCACCCCTGCGGCCTCCTGGGCCTAGAATAACCTTCCCTGGTCAAAATTCAGCTCAGGGATCCCACCTCTGTGCCACCTTCCTAACTCCGCTGCGTCTCCACGGGCTGCGTCCTGAGTTCAGGCGCAGCACCGCGCCCCTTCACCAGTCTGCATGGCCTCTTGTTTTCCATCGCCAAGAGTTCGGAGCCTGGCACAGTGCCTGACACACAGCACGTAGGAATGGAGCACTTATTCCTGCTGTGACCGCCATGGAGAGGTGTGGGGGCCGCATTCTCAGGGTGCGTACCACTGGCCCTGGGGACCTTAAGTAATGCCACAGCATCTGCATCATTGCCTAGGGTCCTGGGAAAAGGGGACTCAGCACCACTGAACTTGATTTTCATAGAATAATCCCGTGGCATAGAGTGTGCCGGGAGAGGGCCTGCTAGAACCGGTCACAGCCTCCACCCAGAGAGCAAGGCCCACCTTACACCACAGGCAGGAGCGCACACGCTAGAGCAGCTCACCTTGTGTCCCGAAAGCTCCTTGGGGCACGTGGGCTGCACCTGTTCAGAGCTTTCTTTGCCACAGCACTGAAACTAGAGAGTCAGAAAAGAGCTTTTAGGACACGGGAGGGAGCAGCAGCAGCTGCAAGCCTGGGCACCGCTGCCAGGGACTGGGGGTGCCTGGCCGCAAAGCGCGGTGAGCCCCCGTCACCGCACCCCGACCCGCCGTTCTGGAGAGAGAGCGCCGTGTCATTGTGCCAGCAAATAAGACAGGGACTTCTCTAAAGCTGTCCGAGTTCTGTGATGGGAGGTGACTCAGGGCAACCCAAACAAGGCAGGAAGTTAATTGACAGTGTCTGTGTAAATTGCTGTGTTTAGACAGAACTTGGGCTTTTGGAGTTCTTCTTTCGGCCAGGGAGTGACTGAGCCTGCTGGGCAGCTCCGTTTTAGGAGCTTCAGGAAAGGCTCGTGAACGGGGGACAGTCTGGGGCGGAGGGGAGAAGTGGCTGCAGTAAACTCCAGGGCTCCAAGGCCAGGGCTGGAAGCCTGCACAGCAAACAGGTGTCCTACCTGAGCCCTGGCCCGACAGAGACAAAGGAGCCTGTGTGCTTTCTTGAAGTCCCTGGGTCAGCTGAGGCCGAACAGGACGAATGGTTGGCACCTTCCAGGACATTCCCGTGACGGACAAGAACTGGGCTACCCGAAAGCCCAGAGCGACTTCCCCGGACCACAGTGCTGGGCAGATCAGGACAACCCTGGCTCGGCCCACGGCCCCCATGATGAATCGCTACACGGTCCGCACAGTCCCAGGGGGCGTTGTGGGAGAAAGGGGGCGCGGCTGCCTCACGCACCCCTTCATTTTCCAGACGGGGCAGCTGCGGGGAAGGGAAGGAACTTGCTCAAGGTCACAAGGCTGTTCCAGGACAGAGCCGCAGCTAGAAGGTCACGGTCGTCTCGTTACACCACACCACCACGCTTGGGGGAACCCCGGGGTTCTCGTTTGTGCTGTTTCGTCTCCCAGGGGCCCATGGCCTGACTCACTCCCGTGAACTCTGTGCGTTGGGCCTCTCTCTCTTGCAGGTCCGTATACAGTGCCAACGGGGCTGCCACGAGGGCTGGACCACGGGGCTGCCTCTGAGCCCCACTGGGTGTCGTCTGTCCCATTGCCCGGTCACGGTCCCCTGCGGAAGGTGTGCTGATAAGGACAACGTGGTTACTTACCGCTGCGTGGAAGGTAACGAGGGTCGCATTTCCCTTTGCTCTGTCTTTAAGGTAATCATTATAAGCCTCTTCATACATGGTCTGGACATGTCGTACAGCCTGAAAGAGGGGTATCAGAAAAGCCGAGGGGACAGTGAGCGGGAAGTTTCAAATGTTCCCCTTTCATCACAGAGAACCCCCAAATACGGCCTTTCCACGTGCTTCTACATTTTAAGATAACTCTGCATCTATGGAACAGACTGTAGACTCCAGAGTTTCTAAGATGCTTTTGAAGATGGGAGGATAGACTAACCGAGAATAATTTTCACGGACTAGAAAGGTTTCTTAGAGCGGAGGTTCTCAAACCTGAATGGACATAACTGGACCCCAGATTCGTGGCCCCACTCAGGTGATCTGATGCACAGCCAGGGTCAGGCAGTATGCATTCTGGTGCCCCACTGGTTACCTGTACTCAGGTTGCATCTTAATGTGGCTTAAAATGTGTTCTTGACTAAGAAAGACTGTTTCAGCATTCAGATATCACATAAAACATGGAAAATGCTTTTTCTGGTACAAAGGTGTGGGGCCCCAAATACATAGAGATCTCAAAACATCCTAAGATCCAATTCCTCTAACCTACCAGTGTAACCAGCTACTTTAGAAAGATTCCAAAGGAGGTGACATTTCCTTAGTCTACATGTTTGCCATTTTTTAAAACCTAAAACACAATATTGACTGCACACGAATTTATGTGAAACACAGCAATCTGAAGATTCCATCCTTCTTCCTCTTCCTTTTCCCTCCCCTCTTTCCCACAGTGTGTTTTCGCCCTCTAAAAAGGCCACTTCCTCTGTGGGTTCCCCTGATGACCTATTCCAGACATCTACAGTTTGAGTACAAATCTAAATAAAGTGGCTCCACCAGCACACGGAGATCAGGCTTTAGTCTTGGAGGGTGATGTGACCTTGGTCCAGGCCAAGCCCTAAGGACAAATGTCCATCACAAGGATGAGAATGCACGTTCTTCCCCCCAGCCCTCTTTCTTCTGTCTGCAGTCTAACCCCTACCCCATTTCAAACGGGATAATCTTGAACCAGAGATCCTTTAAAATAAAATCATAGGCTTCTTTATAAATCTAATGAAAGCTATGAACTGTCTCCCCAGAAAAATGTGTGCACATATGTGCACGCACTCTCATATACATGCTTAGTTCTGCATAATACTTCTAGGCTAAAAAGTCCTGTGGAAATGATCATTGTGGGGGTTATTTGGTTCTGTAATATCGTTGAGGGTATCAGTATCCCCATATCCTTTGCCATAAAGAGAACACTTTAACCATCATAAAAAGAAATTGTAAGTAATCTTTACTTACTATACCCTTGCCTATAAAAGCAAACACTCCAGTGGTTACTTCAGCAGCAAATATCACCAGCAGGCAGGTAAAAAACTGTAGAGAGAAAAATACTAACTTTATTACTTCGATACCTTTTAATGTCTTTAGCCTCTTTGAAACACATGAGGCAAGGTTATTACTTTGAATTGATCTAGTAGGATTCATCTGCCCCTTAGTCCCCTTGTAGTTTGCTTATTTGTTCGTTCACATGTTAATCCAATTCTGTAATTGTTTATTGAGCATTTACTTTGTGCCAGGTACTGTCCTTGGTGCTGGGTGTACACAGTGGTGAATAAGATCAGATCCCCACGTCTCTGCTACCATGCAGCTCTTATTAGAAAAGTCACATTAGAAGGTATGATAAATGAGTCAAGCAATTCAAAAGGTTGAATGAGATAATTTCAGGTAGTGATATAAAAATCCCACCACCCGGAACAGTGCCCGGCACCTCTGTGTTCAGTGCATGCTTGGTGAACGAAAGAGGTTCTATAAAGACCAGGCAGTGGAGAGTCACTGGTGGGGCCTGGCTTTGGCAAAGGTATGGCCTGTGTGTGGGGCGGGGCGGGGAGGTGAAGGTGCCCTTCTGCACAGAGTTCTGTCCCGACCTCCCGGGTCCGCTCTGATCCAACCAAGCTCAGTGATGAGCAAGCCAGAGAGATGCTCAGCAGCAGTGGAACAGAATGGAAGGCTGAGGAAGTGAGTGAGAGATTTTACGAAGCAAGAGTCACAGACTGCGGTGCCCGAGCAGCCTGCAGTTTCTGACTCCTGGAACTTCTTCCTTCTCCTCATTTCCCGTAGGTCACACTGGCATTGGGTGTAGGGCAGTTCACCGCCATTATTTCATTTCTTAGAAAACAGAGGCTGCTTGTTAAAATGAGCCACAAGCAGGGTGCCTGGTTAAGTTACTGATCTCAAACAGCAATGCTTTTCTTGTAGACAGCAGCGCTTTTAGCTGCTCCACTCGCTGGTAGATGGTTTTTAAAGAACAATTATGATCGCCCTTGCAGTTACTAGGCCCCTTTCCTCCCCAAACACCTTTCCCGCCATACTTTGCACGTGAGGCAGAGACAAGGATAACACTATTCTCAGGCCAGAGACGGAGGAACTGAGACTCCGGCAGAGGGAGTGGGAGCCAAGGTCCCCGTGGCTCGCGGCTCGCGGGAGGAGCTGGCGCGGGAGCCCCGGCGCCCGACCCCGCTCAGCCCGCCCCCTCCCGCCCCCCCCCCGCCCCCGGCTCCCGCGGGCCGCACTTACCGATCCCAGCACGCACTGCGACTCCCGCATGGCCCCGCAGCACCCGAAGAAGCCCACGGCCATCATCAGGGCCCCGGCTCCGACCAGCACGTACAGCCCTGTGGGAAGAGGGCAGAGGGCACGCTGACCGCCCACGCCGGCCCTCTCCCCAGCCCCGTTAATAGTAATGGCTGACTCCCGCTGAGCCTTCACTCCCCCAGTTTAATCTGCACAAGGCTCCTGAGCAGCGGGGGCTGCTCTTATCCCCCGTGCACAGAGAGCTGGGACTGAGGGAGGCGAGGGGACCCCGTCACAGTCCCGTGCCCAGGGAGGACTGGAAAGCGCCCCTGGCCCACTCCCACGGCCCCTGCTCTGCGTCATCGCACAGGCGGCCTCTCGGGGGCCGCTTCGCCTTTCAGACGCCCCCACCCCGGGGCGGTGAGTAGTACTGCCGTCCCACACCCCCAGGAGCCGGGCGGCCTCCCGCCTCACTCTGGAACTAATGGCTGTGTCCACCTCGTGAGAAGCCATGAGGACGAAGTGTCCAGGAGGGAAGGGGGCCGATGACCTGCCCAGGCACAGCCGGGGAAGCAGGGAGAGGGGTGACACCAGAGGGGCATTTGGTTAAGGAGACGGGGGTTGGGGTTGGGGGGATAGGGGAGGGGGAACCACGCACACAGCATGAGGCAGTAAGGCCTGTGTGACCTACGGGCAGTGGCCATATGGGAGGGGAGAAGGGCATAGACACCCAATAATGTTGTTAATACCGGAACGCTAGTTCCATGTGCTACGGGCCTGTTTTCTCCAGGCACTAAGCACCCGGTCCAGATTTATTACATTAATTTCATTTTCATAAAACAGGTCAATTTGGGGTTCACTTTTTAGACAGAGGAACTGGGCCCCAAAAGGTTAATAAGCACTTTGCCCAAGATCACAGAGCTGGAATGAAAGTACCCATCTGCCTCCAAGGCTGGCTCGGCCCACCGCCCTGTCCGCCTCTCTCGCCAGCACTAATCGCGGCCCGAGTTCGCGTGGTCGTCCCTCTTGCTACGGAAGTCCGGCTGCAGGAAGGAGGAGGAAGAGGGCCGAGAAAGGAAGCCGAGTCTTTTCTGACTTCCTTCTCCGATCCTGAGATAAGACAGCACAATGCAAGGCCTGGCACTTGACTCTCGGGGAGCCCTGCTAATCGCCTCTATTTTATTGTTTTGCATTTTATTCACATGAGTCACCTGGAAACCACTCCCATTCACCCAGAGGGTGATCTGGGTCCCACCTCTTCGGGGAAACCCTGAGCCTGGCCTGCAGGGTGCCCCCAGCGGGCCCCTCTGGGCCCTGATGGTGGTTTGTGGGAGCAGCCTGCTTCCTGCTCCGCCCAGACCCTCCTGGGGGCGGGTGGGGGGTGCCTTTTCTGGGCCGGGGAAGCCCTGCTCTTCTGCCCTCCGAGGCAGGTGTTTGTTTATTTTCTGCTCTGGCTCTGCCACTTCCTCCCTTTACCTTTGCTCTAAAAGGGCAATTTCGTGGGGGAATGGATATGGTAATAAAAGAAATGATTCTACATTAAAAGTAGTACTATTCTTGGCCTCACTGCCTAAACACCTTATTGTTTTAAAATTTTTCTTTATTTCTTTCTAAGCTCTTTCATGTCTGTCATCTCACTGGTCCCTCACAGCATCCCGATTCGGTTAGGCAAGTGTGACATTTCCGTTTTCCTCATAGGTGTCAGGGAAGCCAGATGGCTCCAGGCGGGACCCACAGGCCTGGAGCCCCATTCCCGTCCTCCACCCCCTGCAACGGGCAGCAGGGCAGACAGCCACACGCCCTTACTCATCTCCCTCCTTACAGAACGTCGGGTGGGCCACCTTATTACTGTATGGATTTCCTGCTTGCGATGTTTGCTGCCACCCCATGGTTACAGCTTCTGCTTTGAGTCACAGGCCAGGGAGCCCCCACCCTGGGTCCCTATCCGTCCCGCACTCCAGCCGTGTGGGAGTTCAGCAGGATCTGACCTGGCCTGCTCTTAGCCATGTTGTGTATTTGCAGGTTCTCAGATTAATAAACGTTTCTTTATAGATGTTAAGTCCACACACAAACTCATTCTTCCTACCTAGAGCATGCCCAGTACAAGGCAGAATTCTCAGTCAGTGTTGTTGGATGAGAGGATTAAGAGAGAGCAAATCACATCTGAAGTTCTGGCTGGGCTCCATCACCCATCTTTGGCTCAGAGATGCATGCTGGGAAAACGTCAGCAAATGTCCAAGAAGCCACCGCAGGGTTGAGCTCTCCCAAGGTCAAGAAGGTGAGGACATGGCTACACACCTGAGAAAAGGCCTCGGAGTCTGGTGTACAGGAAAGGGGTGCTCCTGAGGAGGCTGAGGTGCAATGGACAGAGGGACTGGGGGCTGAGAGGACAGAGCTGCTCCCCACCGTGAGCAAGCTTTCTCAGTCTCTCGGACAACAATCCTTGTCTTTTTCAAATAATGAGCTCCCCGCAACAAACTGCCTATTTGTACCACCTTCCATTCTTAGGCTATCAGAATCCCAGAGCTCACAGCAGAATACCCTGAAACTGCCCAAGCGGCTCCAATCCATGAGGCCTCTCCTTAGCAGACCTCTGGGTGACTGCGTGGGCCGTGTGACTCAGCCCAGTGCCACATGAGCCCTGCTTGTGGGAGCCCACGGGAAGAGCAGAAGAAATTCTGCAAGTGGCAGGATCCCTCGGGACTGCCGAAACCAGTTCCAAATCTGCGTGTAACACTCAGCACAACGTAAGGCTGCCACGGCTCCCAAGGATACCTCACCCCTTCTCTCTTCAAAACACAGCTTTTGAATGAACACATTGAGTGTCACGTTTTAATTTTGAGATGGTTTCTGTTGAGCCCTGTGCCTCCCACAGCAGCCTGTGTGACAAGTGTCTGACCTAGTTCCCAATTCCCCATGCTTTCCGAGTCCTATTTCCATCACTGTGCAAAAGACAAAACCCTTTGAAATTGCATTTTTATCCTGGCTGGGGGCCTTGAGATGCCAGTGATTTCCAGCTGACATGCTACCAGCCATTCCCAGACTATTTCATCATTGGTTTCTTAGGTTTCAGATCCTTCTTTTTTTTAAGTGAAAGCATCGTTTCAGTTAACGCAGCAAGGAGACACAGCAACCTCCTAAAAGCCTTGTTTCATTTTAGAACGGCTCCCACCTGTTAGGGGCTGCGTGGTGGCACGATCATCAATTTCAGTGGCTTTTTGGGCAGCAGATGATTTTGACATGCCCAGCTACTGACCATTTTTCATCTAAAAATACTTTTCGATGCCTCTGTGCAACTCTCCCTTCCTGCCAGCCTGCCCTGGACGCATGTACAGACACATGTCTCTAGGGTGTTGGATGGGACTTTGTGCAAGGGGAAGCTAAGGTCTTGGGTTCTCCACAATAACCACAGCCATCCATTTCTGAGCTCCACGCGTGGTAGTCACGGAGTCGTTTCCCACCCAGCAGGACCGCCGCCGGCGGCGCTGAGCCTGCCCCGCGCGGCCTCCGGACTGTGCAGGAGACAGGAGCCTGCCCCCTGGGGGCGCCAGCAGGGCTGTGGGCCGCGCGCTCCTTCCCACCACTTGGCATCTAACCCACGCCCTCCTCGGGCCTGCAGGGGTCCGCCCACGCCTCCTGCAGCCCGCTGCGTAAGCACGCTCGGATGTTACGTCGTGGACGCACGTCGTCCTACGAGGTAGGCGGAAGTGTTCGTATTTCACGGCCGGGGAAGCAGACACAGCAGTAGAGTCATTTCCCTAAGATTTCACAGGTAGTGGGGCTAGAACTGGACCTGAACCCAGGGGGCTAACTGCCATTCTCCACTCTCAGCAGGAGCTCGGAAGAATGGTGACGGCCTGAGCTCGGAATCTGTTAATTTTGCAACTTGCAAATGGTAGGAGGGTTCTCTTCTTCCTTGAGTGGGGGTGGGGGGCTCCATCCTTGATGGTTTCTGAGGTTTGTCCTAAAAGTACAGGGCTGGGAGCCCGAAATCCAGGTCTGCCCACCGTGGCTTTAGTTTTTGCTATCCGCAACATGGCCGAAACGATCTACTCTAACTTACAAAAATGCACCGGAGAAACTGTCTCAGCCCATGCTTTTTCTGCAGCTCCCACGACTCTCAGGTACAACTGGAAACCAAGAAGTCAAAATTAAAAAAATAAATAAAAAAATAACCAGAGTGAGTCAGAGTGTTGAGAAGGGCAAGCCAGCCCCTCCGCATCCAGCCATGGAACTTTCCCCGCAGAGCGTCCAGCCGCCATCAAGGCCAGGAGTCCAGCAGGGGGAGGCCGCTGCCGTCAGCCAGCCTGTGGTCCCACAGAGCCAAGGGGCCGCCCGCTGTTTGCGTGGAGAGAGCCTGCTCAGGTCCCGGCTCAGACATGACTCTGTGCGCTTGGACGCGCACCGGCCCTGCAGCCTCCCAAGGGCTGGGACGGCGCTCGTGGAGAGAAGACCCTCGCGGCGTCTGCCCCTCGGAGAGGCGGCCCAGCACCCGGGCTGTACCAGGAGGGGCGCGTCGGTGGAGTTTGGAAGATGCTGGGGGCTCCTCCCAGCAGTTCACCGAGAGATGAAAGTGGACAGGGTTCAGGAAACACCAGGTCACCCAGGCCCTTCTTGCTGCCAGCTCCTTCTTTCTCCTGGTTAGTGGACGCAAGAGACCCTGGCTCAGCCTCCAGGCCTTGGCCTGGCTCAGAGGTCTGGGAGAGGAGGCGGCAGGCGGCAGTCAGTGTGGCTGCCTCACACACTGCTGGATCCTCTCCCACTGTCCCCTGGCTGCGAAGTGTGTCCGGATCTTTATCTCAGGAAGGGACCTCCTCTCTATCACCAGTGAGGAAGAGCCAAAGATCCCAGAGAGGAAAGCAGCTCTCCCTTCCCCTGCAAGATGGAAGGATTTCTCCTCCAACGTGAGGCAGCTATCTGCCCAGAAGCAGGCCCCTCTTAGAGTCAGGACTCTGGGCTGTGAGGCTGTTTGTTTAGGAGCCACTGGAATGTGCCAAGCCTGTCCACCAATACTCTAACAACGCCCAGGGCTGATTGCTCAGGAACCTATCTGAAAAGGAGACACAGACCAGGGAACCGGACCAGGGATGGAAGCTGGCCAAACACTGGGCCTGCTGCTTTTTTCAAGTCCCGTGACCTCACAGTTTGCTCTGCCCGTCCATTAATGGTCCCCTGTCTTTTTTTTTTTTCCTCATCTTATTGCTAGAGAGTAGGTATCTTTCCTATTTGGAAAATTATTACTGGAGGCAAGAACTAATTTCTATGAACGTGTATTTTGTTCTGTGTATTTATATTATAAGAAATACTCGAAGTGTAGAAAAGGCCCCTGACTTCACCAGACCTTTTTCTTGTTGATGCTACCCGGAGAGGCAGCCTGGGAAACGACAAAACGCAGGCTGGGGTGTCCGCGGACCTGGGTTGTGGGCTGAACCCCACCTAGACGAGCCAGAGGAGCACAGCTGACAGCCAGGTCCCCGTCACTTCCCACTTGGGCTCTTATTTTCCTTATTCTGCCTGGTGCCAAGATTCTTTGGTCACCCACCTCCCTGAACGTAAGTGTCTTCACCACCAGCCACTCAGGGGGTGACTTAGGGAGGGAGGAGGTGCGGCCAAGGAAGGAGAACTGAGGGTGTGCACATCCACATCCTGCCCCGGGTCACCAAGAGCAAGCGAGAGGGACTCAGGCCCTGCTGTGTGGACCGCTGTGTTTCCTACCCAAAATTCACTTCTCCATCAGAGACGGGCCTTCTGCACCCTCGGGACGTGGTCTGAGAGCCCACTTGCCCAGGCCTTAGCCAGCAAGCCCATCCTGACCAGCTGGGTCTTACACAGTGACTGGTCTGGGACTGGCAGTGGACCCAGAGGGCCAATGAGAGTGAAGCAAAGGACTCAGGTTGGACTTCTGTCGACCCGGGGAACTCGGGGGACGGTGCCTGGGGCTGCGGGCAGTCTTTGTAGTGCATCTAGAGAAAGCTTGCCTAGACTGGAGCCCAAGGAAAGCAGAGCTAAGATGGCTACCCACAGACAGGATTCATTTGCACCCCTGACACCAGTACGAACCCTGGACTTGTCACGTCTGTGAGCCAAGCAATTTCTGTGTCACTCAAGGCAGTTTGAGTCAAGTTTCTGGGATGTGCAATTAAGATTCCTGACAGATAGGTTCATAAAGATAGGATGCTTTTTGCATGTCGGGCAGTTCACATTGCTTTAGTTTGGGTTAGAAAATGGGATCAGCAATGTTTCTATAGAGCCAGTTCACCCCCTACTAACACAGGACTCTCCCGAATGGATGAGGGCTTCGTTCTCAGTTAGTGGCATCGGGGTCTATTAAATACTGACATGCAGGCGTGTTGACGTTCATCTGTGGAAGTGTGCTCAGCTCCTTTGTCTTACCAAATCCTTGAAAAGGTTTCCTTATGTTGGACCCATCTCTATCCTGTGGGACTGCTGGAGCAAAGCAGACAGAGGCTGCTCCCCAAACTGGCTTCTGTCCATAGTTCTCACACCCACCGGGCGGGACCCCGATTTCTTAATCCGGGTTTCCATCGGAGACTAATGTCTTGTCTCTGTCACTGATAACTGGTGTCGTTTTGAGTCCTCCTGTCCCCGAATTTTATGATGTTTAATGTTTAATAATGTTGCTTGTCTTCCTGTCCATTTCTTCACAATTTCTACTGCAACCACCATGGGTTATGCCCTTGTGTCTAACTATCTCAATAATGTAGCATGTTTTTGTTTATTTTTCCCTATGCTGTGACTCCCCTCTCATTCCATTGCTGCCAGGATCATCTCTTTAAAATGCAGATGATACCCTCCCTCAAACCCTAAATTATCCTGCTGCTCCTCACCAAACTGACTGTCCCTCGCATTCGGGGTCCTCCTGCCTTCCCCAATTCTTGCACTCTTACCTCCCGCCGGGCCGTGTGCGCGGCGTGTCCACTGATTACAGCCCGGTCTTTCACACCGAACTCACTCCTTCTTGCCTCACCAGTGTGGATGCACCCACTGTGCAAACACCCTTAGCTGGCTTCAGTTACGCCCTAGTTTCTCCATTATAATGTAAATTAGTGCATCCATGAGCCTTTTCAAATAGCAAGTCCAGAGTTTTTATGTGACCGCAGAGCCCAGGGCGGTAGATGTGGGCTAATGTATCTGTGGCTAGGTTAACTATTCTCCCAAATGGAGAAGCCTACCAAAAAAAAAAAAAAAAAAAAAAAAAAGAATGGCGGCACCCCTGCTTGAAAGCGTAACCGTGTCTGCCTGAAACCCAATATTAAAATCCAAAAGTTAAAATAACCACGGGGAGATTTTTAGGTGCCTGATGTTTATTATCATCGAAAGGGAGTCCGCCTCTCTTGTCCGTGCTTTTTCACACGACCCAGGTCTTCGAAAATGAGTTTTCTTTACTTGGCTCAACATTTCCAGTTGCAGCTCAGAAACTGTATTACATTACAGACCTTTAAGTCTTTCAGCCTCCAACGTGGCGGGGAGGTGGGGGGGGGGCCGGGTGTTAGGCACTTGGTTACTGGCAGACAACTTGCGGATGGGTGTTTTTCCACGTTTTGGTTCTAAATCGGGTGGACTCCTCCTCATGTACCCTAGGGCACAAGTG